>APFE031221288.1:59892-246619 GCA_000404065.3 Pinus taeda | reverse complement strand
GATCACATTGTGTCTAGCCTCCATGGAAAGGCTTCTCCATACTTGATGTGGAAAGCGTTGACAGATCTATTCCAAAGCAAGAGTGACCAGAGGAAGTTGGCGCTCAAGGATAAACTCAGAACATAAAGTGTGAGAAAGGCGACAATATGCCCAGGTATCTCACGAAGTTCACCCAATGTCGGGATGAGCTGGAAAGTGTGGGGGTGACTGTCAATGAGCTTGGCTCTCCTTGGTCTTCTGAAGAGTTGGAATTCCTATCAGGACTCTGTCAATGGTCAGGAGAAATTGCCAGGATGGGAGAGACTTTGGTCGGATCTTGTGCAAGAGGAGATCAGGCGGAATACCAGGGACAGATCTTCATCAAAGGCATCTGATGAAGAAAATTGTGCTTTGGCTGCCAAAGCAAAGAATGGGAAGAACAAGAAAGCTTCCCATTCCGGTGTGAAAGGCAAGAAGCAGGACATGTCCAAGGTGAAGTGCTTTCACTGTCACCAACACGGACACTATGCCACAAATTGTCGGCAGAAGAAGAAAAATAAGCACGCTGCTGGATCTACAACAGGAGAGGCCTTAGCCTCGCAGTTTGAGCTGGATTTTTCGCTGATCGCATGCTTGGTATCAAGTGTGATGGGATCGGTATGGTTCTTGGATAGTGGTGCGTCTTTCTGATCTGGATGAGAAAGATCTTGGAGTGCACATCGAGATGGGCGATGATGGTAGATACAGTTCAACCAGTATCGGTACCATTTCCTTTGAGAGGGAGTCTAGTAAACCCTTCATATTGAAGGAAGTGATGCATGTTCCAGGATTGAAGAAGAATCTTATCTCTGTGGCAATGTTAGAAGACAAGGGATATGATGTTGTTTTCAGTGAGGGAAAGGCTTTCCTGCGCAGTAAGACAACTGGAGAAACCCGGAAGATAGGGGTTCGAGTCAAGAACCTTTATCAGTTGCATGTGGATGGTTGTGCAACAATGGCATGCAACGCAAAAGGAGTGGTGAGCCGGGATGATGGCGAGCTGTGGCACCGGAGATTGGGCCACCTTCACCATGGAGCCTTGAAGATACTGCAGCAGATTTCTACTGGGCTTCCTAAAGGCACTCTTGCGTAGTCAAATCAGTGCAAGGGGTGTAAAGCCACATTTCACGAGAAGGATAGTCACACCACAACGATCCTTAAGAAAATTCACACAGACATGTGTGGACCTTTCTCAGTAGCTTTGACAACAAAGCACAGGTACTATGTGATCTTTGTTGATGATTTCTCTCGAAAGTGCTGGATCTTCTTCATGCAAAAGAAGAGCGAGACATACTCAAAGTTCTATGAGTTCAAAGCACTGGTCGAGAAGGAATCGAGGAAGAAGGTGAAGGCTCTTAGGAGCGACAATGGTGGTGAATTCATCTCTGGCGAGTTTAAGGACTTCTGCAGCGCAGAAGGGATTCGAAGAGAGCTCATAGCTCCCCATAACCCACAACAGAATGGGGTTGCTTAGCGGAAGAACAGAACGATCGTGGGTGCTACACGGGCGATGTTGCATGATCAGGGCCTAACCCTTCACTTGTGGGTAGAGGCATGCAATACTGCAATATATGTGCAGAACCGTTGTCCTCACAAGATACTTGGCATGAGTACACCCGAGGAGGCTTATTCTGGTAAGAGGCCTGATATTTCCCATTTGAGGATTTTTGGTTCTCCTGTTTACATGCATGTGACAAAGGATGCTAGGAAGAAGCTGGAGCCGACCGCAGAGGTTGGGATATTTGTGGGGTACACTGATACGCCCCACAACTATCGTGTGTATTTGCCAGACAATCATAAGACTGTTGTGCGACGAGATATAAAATTTCAGGAGGAGAAAGCCATGAAGTGTTCGCTTGAGAGGGAGCCACACTTGCATGCAGATGAGGAGCTATTAGTTCCTAAGGATGAGCTTCAGGATGTGGATTGGCCACAAGATGAAGTTCATGGAGTGGAAGAGACCACTCATGCAGCGCCAACCATCAGAGGGCGAAAGCGCACTACAGATGCTGAGTGATTGGCTCAAGATGCAGAGAAGGTTGTAGGACCACCTACAACACAACGCAGACAGAGACAGTCACCTGATCAGTACACTGGATACATGGCTCTTGTGAGCAAATTTGTCGTGACTGAGCCATCCTCTTTAGAGGAAGCTGTGGAGGATCCCGCATGGGTAGATACCATGGTGGAAGAGTATGATTTAATTGTCAGAAACAGTGCATGGGAGATTGTCCCAAGACCGGAGGGGAAATCAGTTGTGGGTTCGAGATGGATCTACAAAGTGAAGTAGGCAGCTGACGAGAGTGTGGAGAAGTACAAGGCAAGATTTGTTGCCCGAGGCTTCTCACAGATAGAGGGGATCGATTATGAGGAGACCTTTGCACCTGTCACAAGGTATTCTTCCATACAGACGATTCTTGCTCTCTCAGTGCAGATGGGGTGGCACATTCATCAGATGGATGTGAAAACTGTGTTCCTCAACGGAGTCATTAAGGAGGAGGTGTACATAGAGCAACCTGAAGGTTTCGAGATCTTCAGTAGCGAGTCGCATGTGTGCAGGCTCAAGAGAGCGCTGTATGGGTTGAAACAAGCACCTTGTGCTTGGTACACACGGATAGACAGTTATTTCACTGGACTTAGATTCTCCAAGAGTGAGGCGGATCCTAACCTATACCAGATTGTGGTGGAGGGTAAGTTGCTTATCATTGTACTTTATGTGGATGATTTGATTCTAATGGGAGATGAGTTGTTGATACTTTCATGCAAGGAGGATCTTGCTCGAGAGTTTGAGATGAAGGACTTGGGCCTATTTCATTATTTCCTGGGATTGGAAATTTCGCAGCGCAGTGATGGACTATTTGTTTCTCAGGGTAAGTATGCCCGGGAGATACTGGAGAAGTTCAACATGCATGGTTGCAAGCCTGTTGATACTCCTCTTCCTCGAGGTTGGAGGAAGGAGGATGCTACTTCAGCGGAGGTAGTGGATGCCACTTGTTTATCGACAATTGGTGGGGTCGCTTATGTATCTGGTCAATACACGACCCGATATATGCTATGTTGTTAACCACCTTTCACAAGCTATGGTTAAGCCAACCAAGCTCTTATGGAAGGTAGGCAAGCATGTATTGCGTTATCTCAGAGGCACATCAAGATATGGATTGTGGTACAGACAGGAGGATGAGGTGAAGCTATGTGGCTTCACAGATGCAGATTGGGTAGGGAGCCCAACGGACAAAAAGAGCACATCTGGAGGGATCTTCAGTATCGGGTCGACTGTAGTTTCTTGGTACAGCAGGAAGCAGAGATCCATGGCACTCAGTTCAACAGAGGCCGAGTATATGACAACAAGTTTGGCTGCATGTGAGGCTATATAGATGAGGAAGATCCTGGTCGGGTTGTTCGGGTCACACTTGGAGCCTACTGTGATTTACTGTGATAACCAGAGTTGCATTAAACTCTCGGCTAATCCAGTATTTCATGATAGATCCAAGCACATCGACATCAGGTACCATCATATCAGTGATTGTGTGCAGCGGAGAATCATGTTACTTTCATATATTCCCGCGGAGGATCAGGATGCTGATATCTTGATGAAGGCGCTCACCAGGAGAAAATTAGAATACCACAGAGACAGGATAGGGGTTGTAGATAATCCATATCTTGTTGAGAGGGAGTATTGAAAATGCAACAAGATGATGGAGCTTACTGAAAAGAAGTCAGCTTCACTAAGTGGGCCCGCAGGCTATTTTTGGCGCAAAGTCTATTTTTAGACATATGGATCATGGTCTATGAGTTGCAGGATGTTATTTGTGGATGATTGGTCATGTTGGTAAAAATAGATGGACCTCTATTTTTAGACATATGGGCGGAGTCTATTTTTAGACTGCCAGTCAAAAAATAGAACAGTCGAATATTATTAGCTCTTAATAATATTGGACTATAAACATTATCTTATCCTCTTGCAGCACTTCAGTTCGAGCTACGTATGTGGCACATGCAACTGCCAAAAGGAAATACGCTTTTCCTATGGGTTAGTTGAGCTATTGCATGATGGACTTCAGTTAGAACTCAAGTGATTGAGTTTGGTGGAGTTAATTGAGGAGTTGATGGAGTTGTGTTCAGTTTGACTTAGTTGAACTAGTTGTATTTAGTCTAACTAACAAATACACTAGTGATGAGTGATGTGAATTAGTTATTAATTAATTCACTAATTATTAACTCATGAATCAACTGAGGAATACATCAGTTAACTCAATGCATGGACAGTTCAGTGGAGACAAGTGTTAGAGATTAGTGAAAGGGCAAGACAACTGTCAGTTGTGACTATAGTTGTGCATGTGATTTGCACAATCAGTGGATTGAGATTGCCAATGAGGATTGCATAGTGTTACACAAGGGAAATACGAGTTTGGATCAGCCATTTCTGATTATATTCTCATGCAGGATTGTGCAGTGGAGGCAGGCAAGCAGCGGAGGAGATTTGAGCCATTGATTGATTCAGATCTGAGCTAGTTTGTGTGTAACAGGTGGAGATAGTACTAAATACTTGCGAGGAGTATTGTACTATGTATTGTTACATGTTCACAATCAATATAATATACAGATAGTTGGGGGTTTTCAGCTGTATGCTTTCCCCGTGATATACTGTGTTGATATGTGTGATTGATGTTTCAATGTGCGCATGCGAATGTTTCTGATTCCGCAAAATTGATGTTCAATGGTAGAGGAGGTTATGTATTATGCATGCATTCCGCAATAGTGTATAATTAGGATAATCTCTGTGAATAAGTGTCATATTATTCAAAATTTCTACATTACCTACAAAATCCTCCCATTGAAGTTGTTGATTCAACCTTTTCCTTATGCTCCCTTGCTTTCCTTTGCTTCCCTTTACTTTTCCTTTGTTTTCCTTTGCTTTTCTTCTTCGAATCCAAGTAAATTCTAGCATGCTCCAAGAATGCTCTAAGTGTGCAAGAATGTATGGGAGTGCAAGGAGAGAACCAAGTCTTAACTGGCAAAAGTTGTGAATTATTTCTTTGATGCCTTTTAATCATTGATGTCTAGTCTCTTCCTTTCCTTTTCTCTTTTCCCTTTTTCCTTAATTTTCCTTCATTTACTCTCTAATTTCCCTTGCATGCATATTTGTGTCTCTTCACATTCCTTTTCTCCTATTTTCCTTTATTTAATTAATTAAATGCTAATTATTATCTCTTTGTTTTTTCCAATGTCTTTGGCAATTTCCATAGCAATTAATAAAACACAAGTGATGCCCACTATAATGTTTGTCCAACATTCAACTTGGAATACGTGTCCCTTGACCTTGGTCTTGTTTTCTTTGCCTTTAATATCCTTTATTACATGAAACTTTAACCTGGGGTTGTTACACAACACTTGATTTGTCTTCTTTATAATTACTAGTGAATAATAGATGCGTTCTTATTACTTCTTCATCAAGCAATTATAAAGTTGTTCAATCTTTCATTATATACCTGTAATCTTTACTTATTTGATAGAAATGTTAGCTTCCTTTGAATCTTCATGATGAGATTTTCTTCTTTCTTGAAGACACAAGAGTTTCTATCATGCAACTTCTTTCTTCAGATAATGGATATTTCTGCTAGACCTTTTTATAGTCAATGAATCTACTTCAAACGATCAATTATTTCTATAGATGACCAAGAACTCCCTTTAAATTTTAGTTTCTTTGAATTAATCTAGACAAACTTCTACTAGCGAATCCCAAACAAAATAACTTTCGTATCATATCTTATCCTCAATAGGTTCTATTATGATTACCATCTTCCAAAAATAAAAATGAAAAGTAATCTCTTACTTCAAACCTCATACAAGGATAGATGGATGATTACTGTTATGTGCACAAACCATATTCTTCATTATCTTCAATAGTAGAGATCCTTGGTATTTTCTTCCTTCGGTTTCTTTGGAGCTTCTTCATCTTCAACTATTGATGTTTCATGTCTTTCCATCCTCTTATTGTTCTTAGGATTCTTAGGACATTCTTTCTTTCAATTCCCATATTCATGACAACCATAGCATTGGATTTTAGACATGTATTTATTTCCTTGAGATCTGTTACCGACATTTTTGTTTTGAAATCCAACTTTCTTCTTTCCAAATTTCTTCTTTGATCTAGCTGCAAAAGCTTGAGAATATTCATTAAGATGTTGAGTATTTCTTCTAGCCTTTAGCGTTGATTCCTCTGGAGTGAAATATGCCCATAACTCTTAAAAAATAGGAGTTTCCTTTCTAGCATATAAACCTCCAACAAAACCATCCCATTACATAGGTAAAGCATTGATTACAATGGTAATCATTTCTGAATCATATATAATTTCACCAACCCCTTGAAGTTGGTCCCTAATATTTGATATCTTAATAAAATATGGAGCTATATTGTCTTCCCTCGTCATCTTTGTTCAATAAAGTTGATTTCTTAAAGATATTTTATGACCTGTTGTGTTGATAGAGTACAAGTTCACCAAAATATCATAAACTTCTTTGGATGTAGATAACTCTGAAACAAAGGTGATGAGATGAGCTTTAATGGGTTCAAAGAGAATCCTTTGAAATCTGACTTCTCTCTTATTATTATTATTTATTTTTTTTATTTTTTTTTACGAAATCGGGTGCTATTTATATTTCAAAAAAGAAAAGGAGGCAAAGCTCCAGGAGTACAGACTTAGAATTTGAGTGGAACAACTGCTCTTTGTCGATTTTGTTACAATGTGCTAATCTCTGGAGGTATTTAACCTGAGGATGACTGTTACAAGTATAGATTCAGACAAATTGGAAGAGGAGAAAGTCAGCTTTGCAAAACATCTTAAACTATAATTAAAGGTCGATCCATGACATGCAAGTATCCTCTAGCAGCTTGAAAATCATGTGGCAGTTCGCTCTTGAATTGAAAAGAGTCTCCAGCATATAGTGTTCCATGGAAATGTGGATATGAAAGCGGCATATTTGAAGGGCGGCAGAACCAACGGCGAGCAGCACCGCAGAGGAGGGGAATCGGATCAGGTTTGCAGTGGATATGGATAGGGGCGCCTTAAGAGGTCGAGCAGAAGAAGATCTTAAAAGGAAGAGCATTTGTCAAGAGAGGATCAGGGTAGATATTGGAAAGAAATTTTGCTGTTGCAGAAAAAATTCCCTTTGGTTATGGAGCAAGCTTGACTAGCGAACTTGTCTGCTTCTCAATTTAAGGTGCGAAGGACATGAAAGAGTTTCATCTCCCCAAATTGGCTGATCATGCTTTGACATCTACTGATGATTCGCCGAATATGAATATTTGAGGGCAACCTCTTGCTGATAATGAGACTGATGATGATAACAGAGTCCCCAAATATCCAAGCTTTCTTAATGCCCAGGTTTTGTAGTTGGATCAAGCTTTAATAGAGGGCCAGGGCCTCAGCTCTATTATTGGAGAGATTTCCCAGACCCCACTCAAAAGAAATGAGAGGTTCTCCTTTAGGCGAATAGATGATTCCCCCTGCTCCCGCAGCTCCTAGATTAGATTTGGAGGCGCCATCGAAGAAGATGATATGGGTGTTGCTGTTGGAGATCCATTCAGTGAATTCACCCTGCTTTAGTCTTATTTTCCAATTATGACCAGAGGTATTGGAGTAGCTATTGTAGTTGAATGCTGGAGTTAGGTTGCTACACTTATCTATCAAATTCTTGATGAAGTCTCTCTCTTCACTGCAGAAGTTAGCCATGTTGATTTTCTTAGAATTCTTGGCAGCAACGGATTCAATAGTCAGACTTTTGGCTTTATTGGAAAGAAGTCTGGTAAAGGACTCTTGGCCTCTGAAAACTTTGCAGTTTCTTGCGATCCAAAGTTTCCATAAGAGAGCGTAAGGAAGGGCGTCCCATACCCTCTTGACAATGCTATTTTTCTTATTTGGCCATGGGTAGATTTTCTTCCAGATGCTTAGGGCTTCGCCAATGGACTGATGAGAATTCCATGTGAGAGGGATACAGGGGACTATAACTTTCCAGCAAGAAATAGCGAAAGGGCATGAAATAAAAAGATGTTGCATGGTCTCTTCAGCTTCAAGACAGTTCGGACATTGAGAAGGGCCCAAGATGCCTCTCTTTTGCAGGTTTTCAAAGGTGAGAATCTTCCTTTTAAAAGGGTCCAGATAAAAAATTTAACCTTGGGAATGGCTTCAACTTTCCATGTTGCTTTCCAATACGTCCATGGGGAAGAGGGGAGATCCCTATTGCACAGAAAATTATAACCTGCCTAAATTGTATAGCTTGAGCCCGTGGGATCCCAGCAGAAACTGTCAGCTCCATTTTTAGATAGAGGTGCGATGCTGTGAAGATGGTTCTGGAGGTTATTAAAGGAATCTTTGAGTTGATCAGGGATGGGAGGGAAGCTCCAACCTACGTTTTAGCATCCCAATGAGATATTTGATTTAGGTAGTATAGACCCCTGCTTTGGAAGTAGCGCATGATTGGTTCCATGCCTGTGTAGCTGCTGATGGGTTTATTTCCCATAATCTTATCGCTTGCAATGCTGACTTTGTTCCCACTAGTGGGGACTATTGAGACATTTTGAGCCATAAAAGAAATGGCTTTTTTACAAAGTCTCCATATACCTGTGTTGTTCCTTTCTGGGATTTCACTTACTAACACTTGTTGCCTTGGAGTATTAAGATATTTGACTTCAATGACTCTTTTCCACCAAGCTGGCTGCTCCTCTAACAGTCTCCAAATAAGCTTGCCACTGAAAGCTAAGTTAGTGAACAAGGGAGATCTGATTCCAAGCCCTTCGTTTTCCTTGTTTTGAATAACTTGTTTCCAGCTGACCAAGTTAAATTTTTTCTTATCGTTCTTTCCTCCCTGCCATAAGAAATATCTAAGGATAATTTCCATTTTGTGATGAAAAGAAATGGGTGCCTAAGCTAAGGAGAACTGATATAAAGGAAGTGAAGACAACCCAGAATTAAGGAGCACCATTCGGCTGGCTGGGTTAAGCCAGAAGGATCCCCAGTTGTAGACTTATTTTTTTTTAATTTATCAAGAATTTTGTCCCAGATTTCGGCTCTAGCACGACCCATGCTTACAGGCATACCTAAGTAGCTGAAGTGGTCCCATTTTTTCTTGCATGGCACCCCAAGGATGATGGATAAATTTTGAAGAGTTTGGGCTGAAGAATTCCAGCCGTAGATGCAGCTCTTGAGATGGTTAATCATTCCTCCAGAATATCTCATATACTTGTCAAGAAGGAGCTTGAATCTTCGGGCAATTATTGTAGAAGCTCCTCCGATCAGCAGGGTATCATCAACAAACTAAGAGTGGTTGATATTTTTCACTCCGTCTTCAAATTTGATTCCGGTGATGAGGCCTGCTTGTCTCTTATGGTCCAGAACACAGCTGAAAGATTCAGCCATTAAAATGAATAAGTAGGGAGAGAGAGGGCAACCTTGCCTCAAACCTCTTGAGGATTGGAAAGCAGGCCTGGGTCTTCCATTGATGAGAGGGGCAATCCAAGGTCCAGATATGAAAGTTTTTATGAGGTTAATGAAGGAGGAAGAGAAGCCCATTTTTTGAAGAGTAGCAAGGAGAAAGGAGTGTCGGACTCTGTCAAAGGCATTAGCCAAGTCTAGTTTCAAAATGAAGCCCTTTTCTTTTTTAGAGAGACGTGAGTGAATGGCTTCTTGGACAAGTAAGATAGAGTCAGAAATATGTCTGTTGGCCATAAAACCACCTTGATTCTCAGAGATAAGGCTTGGCAAGAGAGGCTTTAAGCGAGAAGCAAGGATCTTTGTGAAACTTTTATATGAAGAGTTGCATAGTGAAATAGGACGGAAGCGGGAGAAGGTAGAGGGGCGATTCTCTTTAGGGATGAGAGCAAGGTGGGTTGAATTTGTGAAACCTCCCATTTTGTTTTTCCTTTGTATCCATTTGTAATACTTGATGAGGTCCTTTTTGATGGTTTCCCATAATTCCCTGTAAAAGCAGATTAGGAAACCATCCAGACCTGGAGCTTTGTTTGGGTGGAGGCACCAGATTGCTCCCAAGATTTCTTCCTCTTTAATTTCTTCGTTCAGGCTTCCATTGGCTTCAACTGATATTTTATTTGGCATATGCTGTAAGAACTCAGTATAATTCTCCTCTTTCCCTTTTTCTGTCAGGAGCTCTCTAAAGTGAGCTGTAGCTGCGTTTTTAATGGAAGCTTAGTCATTGTGCTGATTGCCTGCGCTGTCTATAATAGCTGTTATGTTATTCTGAATTTGTCTGACAGTTGCTTGCTTGTGAAAAAAGGATGTATTCCTATCCTCGCTTTTCAGCCAAACCTGTCTTGATTTTATGCGCCATTTTTCTTCCTCTTCTCTTCTGATGCTGTAGAGATGACTGTAGAGATCCTCTTCTTGAATTTTACTTGCTTGAGTGTATTCTTGGTTTTCCATAGCATGGTGTAAATTTTCAATTTTAGTCTTAACTTCCAGCTTCTGTTCTTCTGGTTCTTTATATTGGGATTTTGCCCAGTTCTTGAGAGCGAGCCTGACATTTTTCAATTTAATTTCCCATATATAGCTGGGAGAGCCTTCTATATGCTGGCGCCAAGTATGTTGGACTAGAGATTTAACATCCGGAGTATGATTCCATAAGGGACTATATTTAAAAGGGATAGGCCCCAGAGGGCGGTGGGATTCAAAAATTAACATAGTGGGATAATGATCAGATATAGAGAAGGGGAGAATAGAAGCATGGACTGCAGCAAAGGATGAGAGAAAAGAAACATTTACCAATATTCGATCCAGCCGTTCCATTATATTATTTTTTCCAAGCCGATGGTTCCTCCAGGTAAACTTTCTGTTCTTTGGGACAATATCTACAAGATCTGCGAGCTGCATAACTTGTTCCAACTGAAATCTGAAAGGGTCAGGGTTGAAGCAGCAACCACGCTTTTCATTAGCGTGGAGGATAAGGTTTAAATCACCGCCAAAGATAATATTGTTGTTCTCTTCATCTACAATGATGTTGCTGAGAGAAGACCAGCAAGCCTCCTTATCTCTGTAATGAATCGGGACATAGAAATTGAAAATGATTAGCTGATAACTGCTCATCTTATTCTGCAAAGTAGTCTTTATCCAATGACGTTCCACTGTTTCTACTATCTTGATCCAATTGTCTTGGAGCCAGAGAGGCGATTCCCCCTGAGGCCCTTCTAGATTTGCAAACACTCCCTTGATAAGATTTGTGTTTCTCAATAACTTGATTCATCTCTTCCTTTCCCAACTTTGTTTCTTGGAGAAGAACTATCTCACGTCTTTCTTGCTTTAAGAGGTCTTTTAGGGCGTTTGTTTTAGAGGGGTTCCCCAATCCCTACTGTTCCAAGAAAGCGTTTTCATCATTTCAAAGGAGTGCGAGGAGGTGCTCTTCCTCCAAGATCTTTATTTGTTGAGTACTTGTTTATCTGTCCTTGTATATAGGACTCTATAGGATTCTGCAGACCCAAAGCTATGTCTTTTTGAGCATTTTCGTCTCTATCTTGTTTAGTTGATTTTCGTCCAGGCTTCTCTTGGTTTTCAGGAATGGATCCATGCTCTTTGGAGTTGCTTCTAGTGGTTCTGGGAGGAGGGGGATCAGAAGGGAGGGAAGAGGAAATGCACAAGAGGAGGGAAGGCTCGGAAGGAGATTGAATCTTAGGGGAAGGGGGATCCTCGGGTTGGGAAAGGAGGTGAAAGAGATTGGAAGAAGGAGAGGAGGAGAGGGGATCAGGCCCGCTGAGAAGGGGAGGAAGGGAAGAGGAGGGGGAGGAGAAGGGGGCGGGGGTTGGAAGGGGGAGTGGGAAGAGGACGCGAGGAGAGCCCAACATCAAGAGGAGGGATGGGGTTAGGGGATGTATTCTTTCTTTTTTTTACTGCTTCCCATTGTTCTTCCTGTGGAGAACTGTCAACATTAAGAAGTTTAGGACAACGATTTGCAAAGTGGCCATATTCGTGACATACCTTACACTTGAAGGGAATCTGCTCGTAGTCGAGCTGCTGAATGTGAGTCCAATCATCTACCTTTAGCTTGATGGCTTCTGGCAAGCCTTTCCCCAAATCAAATTCAACGCAAATGCGAGCACAGGCCTGCATGTTATCTTTAGGCTCGCTCTGGTCAATATACTTTCCTACAGCATTCCCTATGGCGTGCACTGACTCATCTCCCCAACAGTGCAGGGGGAGATGTGGAAGGCGGACCCAAATAGGCACTGCATTAGGGATATCCAGCTCCGGGTCAAAATCTGGAGTCCACTTATTGAGATATAGTCCTCTGGAGTCCATGAAATAAGGGCCATTTCGAAATATTAAATCCTTATCTTCCTTGGTTTCGAAATGGAAAGTAAAATATCCTTTTCCACAGAATCTGATAGAGATTTTTCCTTGAGTTTTGTCTGACTAGTTCCTTTCTACCCATCTTTAGACAGTTTTAGGAGAGGGCCATAGGCCTGTAAACTGCCCAATAAGACTTCTTTTAGCTAAGACAAGCGCTGCTAGACGAGGCAAGGTTGAAGGCAGAGTGACTTCCTACAACCCTTCCAATTTTTTTACAAACTTCGATACAGAGGGGCGATTTCGCTGAGGCAGAAGAGAACGCACCAGATCAGAGAAAGCTTGTTGAAAGGCATCCTCTGGTGGCGCCTCCGGAGGGGCCATAGCAGGCCAGGAGCAGACTCAGAAGGACCGGTGACAGAGGCAGCCTGAGGCAAAAGAAAAAAGTCCAGCGGTATAAAACTGCCAGGCGGGAGCCAGCAAAAGGCGCGGAACTGAAGGAAGGAGGGCGCTGGGCCACCAGATGCCCAACAGCAGAGCTGCCAGGTGGGGGCGAGCAAAATATCAGGGCCGAAGGGAGGGAGCAGAGGCACCAGAGCACACGCGGGATCTGTATCTTCAACTTTTGACTTCTCTCTTATTATACTTGGCTACTTCCTAGGCATTTTTTTTATTTGGTGGTGGAACCTTTCCTTCAACAAATTTCATGACCACATTTTTGATAAGAACTAGATCAATACTTTTTCTTCCAAGCTTTAAACTTGGATGAACCTTCAAGATTGTTTCCCTCTTTCTGAAAATATGCAATTTTGTCATAGGTGTTAGACATATAGAGTAGTACTTACTTGAGAGAGAGAGAGAGAGAGAGAGAGAGAGAGAGAGAGAGAGAGAGAGAGAGAATACACAAATATCTTCAAGAATGTCTTCAAGTGTGAGAGAGTTGCTACTGGAATGGTGTCTTCAAGAGTGTGATTTTCAAGATTTTCTTCACCTTCGCTCTGATACCATGTTGGAAAAACAAGTGCAATGTGATTCAACCCTAGATTTATCTTCTTGATAATTACTTGTGAAATTAGATGTGTTCTTATTACTTATTATGTCTTCTTCATCAATCAATTATACAATTGTTCAATCTTTCAAGAAAAATATAGAGATCACAACAAGAATAGGTTGTTAGCTAGGGGAAAACCCACAAGGGGAAGACTCAACAATACTTATCTTATATAATAAGATAAAAATGAGATACCCAAGAACAATATCAAGACAAAACTTCCACCAAGATACCAAGTCCAACCCTCCTCCAAGTCACCTCCAAAGTCAAAGTCAACACTCGTCAAGCCTCTTCAAAACTAGTCAAACTTCAAGATTTGTGAACCTGCAATTAAGGTTGAATTTCGGCCTACAACTCTTTCAAAATTTTTAGCCTCTACCATAGAAATTATGTCTTTCCACTCATGTAAACTGTCATATTCAAAGATTCGGTCAACAAAGGTATATTCTTCTCATCTTTTGATGACCTCGGTATTGCAACAAGAATGTTGCAACTCCCAAGGCTACCAAATTTTTATAAAATCGGGGTTCATACAAACTTAAGAAGTATCGACACTATATGTGCAACATACAATGTGTCCTTCCTTTGTTGTCATGATGTCATGGAATGCATGTAACAAAATCAAATCCTAAACTAATTCCAGAAAATGAAATGCTCGAAATGGGAACCTTAACCTATTGCAAGAAAGAAAATACAAGGAAAGAAACCTATTCTAATTGCATAAAGTAAATATCATGAACTAAATGTCAACCATTACATTTCAAAGACTTTAGATCCATTAACAGAGTTCATTGGATGTGACAATCAAGAAAATCATCATTGTATTATCCAATTCATAAATTTGTCCATTAACCCAAGTCACTGAGATTTTTTGCATGGGTAAAAAGGCAAGTTCTAAGTGGTGTTTATCCCTCCTCAGCCATTGATTTAGAGCCTAGGGATCATGATTCAACCCTAAGGGACCAAAACCAATCTTTTTGAGCAAATATGGGCAAGTATATACACATTGGAAAAGTACTACAGGAAACTACAAGAAAAATCCATAGTTAAGCGCACTTGAGCCAGAGAAAATATGGGATGGGTGACCTCCTAGGAAGTCATGGTTACCAGGTGCAAGCCTTGGAAGTGATGATTGATGCTATGTGATTCATTTCACTAGTTTCAATCCCACTTCTTCACCCCCGTGAGCATCACCTCATGCAATGAGTGCTAAGTGGACTATTCAAAAATCATGAGAAATTAATTAGTTACGACTACCTCTCATGGAAATGGTCATAGATGAATGACTTTCTTAACACAGTTGAATCCCAAAAATATGATATCTAGTATAATGCACTGTGAAAGACCCTCAATATTTAAAAACTACAAGATGTTACGAATTTACTACAGGGAGTTATAATTCATCAAATGACCAAGCAAATCAAATCCAAATTGGATAGGACAAATTTTGTTACTGAATAAGATGTATTAGGTCTCCATTCCAAGAAGAATCACTCAAAGAGACCTTTGTTAACCCAGGCTAAAAAATAGCAGAAAATTACTAGTCTAAAATTTTGAAATTCAAGAACTAGTGAGCTAGTAAATCTATCAAATTCCTAACCTAATCAAGTGCACATGCAATATGGTCAATTTTGTTATTAACTAGAATTATTTTGTGATCTAATGCAAGTGGAATAAACTCGATTGGATCTCGTTAGTATGCTCTAAAAAATAGCATAAATTTACTGTTATTTGCCACAAGGGACTTCGAGAAATCTAGATTTGGGAATAAGCAAACTAATCAAAGTAGCTCAATAATTACTATGACCTTCCAAAGTTGTTCCAATGATAAAATGATGTTTGTGATCCTGCAAAGTAAATTACTTCAACCATTTAACTCAATCCTACAACAAGAAATCATTAATACTAAATGCAGAAATAGAAAAAAAGACAAGAACAAGAGATGCATGTGAATAAGAAGTAAAATGAAGAAAAGTGAATGATACAAAAGGGCTTTGAGGCTCCTAGAATCACCAAGCCCAAGGAAACTCAGACTCCTATGAAGGGGAACAAGATTTAGAAGCTGAACATGGCACCAATATTCATCATTTTCATCAACACAATTACATCCCTGCAAGAAATGAAAGTGGAGTTGTAAAAATACGAGTTCTCTCCACAAGACTAATAAAAATAAACCTCTAGAGGCAAATTTGACTTGGTACTTATACAAAATGTTTAGGAAGAATCCCCCATGAAAGGAAGAAACTTTTCCCACCAAATCCCTTAATTAGTGGATCTGGTTCCCAATACTAGGAATCTGCATTAAATGACAGGGAACACATTCTTAGATTTTCTCAATCATTGGATCTCCAAAATCTGTGCAATTATTTCAAAATATCTTCTTGATTTATTATTTAATATTGATCCTCCTGTAGTAGGGAGCAAGTCCCTAAATTATCTCCTCCTCCAAATCTTCATAATCTGCCTAATATTCTCACAACATTCCCAAAATAAATAATATTAAGCACAAATATGCAATTATCCATAAACCTTCCTAATGAACATATTAAAGTTAAAAATACATTATCTAATGCAAAAAGAGAGGTTTAATGTGCTGAAGGATGGTCAAATGGGCCTTAATGTATGTCTAATTTAAAGGCTCATCATAGCCCCTGCTGAAAGTGTTGCTCATCCTTTGAGTAACTTAGTGACCTCATTGTGCCTCATTCATGGCCCTGGTGGCCTCTCTCTTGTGCATTCCTCAATCCTTTCTCTTAAGAATCTTGGTTGTAAGTTTTGCAAGGACAAGCACAAAAATGTATTTGTTCTTTTCATGATTGTTTATCAATCTTTCAAGCAAAAAAAAAAAACGTAACTTTCCTCTTTGCAAGTGAAATTTGTTGGCTTGTGGATCCATTTCATTCATATCCTCTCCCTTGAAACCTTCATTCCATTTTCACTCATTTTTCCAAAATTGTTTGTGCATAGAAAAATCATAGTGTTTCTTGAGACCATTAGCCTACCTTCTTCCCCTTATTTAAGATGGGTTATTTAATATTTTTCAGTTTGGCAAGGTCTTCCACATCCTTTTCCAACTCCTGCTACCTTTTTCCACCATTTGAACACCTCTAAAACCTTCGAAACACCTTTAGATGAGAACTAGGACATCCTGTAGGAACTACGGGAAACCAAGTAGCACCCTGTTTAAATCTGTTGTGAGCAAAAATGATGGTCCGAGCCTAGAGTAGGCCCTCAAATTGATTTCCATGCCTTTCTCCCCTTTCTATAACATCTTTTAGGCCTTGGACAAAAGCTAGAATGAGATTAGAGACCTCTTGGAAAACCTCTTTTCATCACTGCAGTTTGAGTTCTATTTTGATGGTGAATGCCTTCTTGCCTTTTGTTTCCTTCTTCTTCTCTTCTATGGCCTAGATGATTGCCTAATGGCCTTGGAGTTCTATGTTTTAATTAGGTCTCTCTTAAGCACTGCCATTTTGGGTTTTAGCACAATTTGTTCCTTTCTTCCTTCTTGTAGCAACATTATGCCTTCCTGGAGCAGTCATTCCTTCTCTTTCAGGGTCTTCTAACTATATGGGAGTGATGAGAAATGAAGTAGAGGGTTTGGAGGATGACGCTAGGGCTCAGAGGGAGAACTGTAGGTATGTGGAAATGGAGAGGATGTGTTTTGTGTGTTTTTTTCAAGAAATTTTCAGGATGAGATAGAGTGCAGGGTTTGTTCTTGAAAAATATTATTATTTTTCTTATAAAATGGGATGGATGAATGATGGATAGATAGTGGATATGAAGTGGATGGAGGGATTGGAGTGTTGCGGTGACTTGGCCTTTGCAAAAATTTCCTCTCTTAACTATTGTCCCCATTCCTCGAAATCATCACCCTTTGTAATTTGGTTTTTCCATGTTGCATGAGTGAAGGAGTTAGTTGTATTAACTAGTTGAAGATAGCCAAGACTGTTGACCCATCCTTAGCTTATTAAACCTCATCTCTCATGCATTGACAACAAATTTCTAAATGTAATATGCTCAAGAGAAGAGGTCAAGAATATTGGATACCTGTACCTACCTAATGGTTGTTGGAGAGGCATGCATGCTACTGTTGAGTTGATGATCGATCCATGGTCCTCCAGAGGTGATAATTTCCTTTGTTTGCTTCTTTACATGTCTTTATAGCTTGGTGATTCTAAACCTCGGTTTTCTAGTTATCATGAGCAAGCTATCTTAGTCAAATTCGGCCTTCTTGGAGTGTTGGGTTGGGCCATGGGTGATGTTCACCTTCCCCACACTTTTCACAACTGTCATACCCCTTACCAACACTTCGTTTCACCTTCCCTACCTTCCTATAGCCTTCATCTAGTTTCCTATAGAAAACCAGGACATCCTATAGTAACTATAGGAAACCCTGTAGCAGCCTGTTTAAACCCATATCTCCCAAATAGTATACTGGATTGACCTGAAATTTTCTGAGCATGTTTCCATCATCCTTATGCACTTCCGCATAAAAAAAAATTGGCCAATGGATGCATGAATCTCGAGAAAAATTAAAAATGGTTGTAGGTGATGGAGATCGACTTCTCGAAAATTGTACACTGGAATTCGTTGAAATTGCTTGGGTATGTTACCATCATCCATATGCATATCCCCATGAAACAAATTTGCAAATGGATGTATGAATATCAAGAAAATTCAAAATGGTTGTAGGTGATGGAGGTCGATTTCTCAAAAATTGTGCACTGGAATTTGCTGAAATTGTTTGGGCATGTTACTATCATCCATATGCATCTCCCCTTGAAACAACTTGGCAAACAAATGCATGGTTTTCAAGATATGACAAAAAAATATTTTTTTGCTCTATTTATTTTTTATTCCTGTAGTAACTACATGATCTTCTTGTACTATTTCAGGACAATAAGGAAAATGAGTGGCAAAATGTTGGGAATGATGAGTGGATGGTGGAAATAGATGAGGGTGATGGATTGGCATGGCCTTGGTCCTGTTGGAGCATTCGAGGAAAGGAGGATAAAGTCAAAATTTGACTTCTTTTGACTAGGCTTGTGATCAACTTTTCTTTTGGTGGCTAACTTGTTTTTGTTGCTTGCACAGGTTGGAGAGAACCAACATCCATGAGAGAGAGATACATGGAGCAATTTTATTTTATTTTAATTAATTAATTAATTATTATTATTATTTTTTTTTTTAAGGCCTACTAGCCGCCTCAATGGGGTTTTCAACTAGTAGGTCTGCCCAGGCACCTCAAAGGAGGTTTTCACCTAGGATCTTTTCTTTTTCTCATTTTTTTCTCTTTTTTTCCAACCGATTGATTGCCTCGTGGAGGTTTTCAACCATTGAGCCAATCTCAGGCACCTCAAAGGAGGTTTTCACCTGAGATTTTATTTTTTCCTCTTATTTTTCATTTTTTTATTTCTTTTCTTATCCTACTCTACTCGAAAAAACAAAATCATTTTCAAGTGTAGGAATATTTCCAATGAATCCAAGTGCACATCGAGATGACAAATAAACTGATGTGTAGGTTTAAAATATATGCTTTGACAGGTACCTGAATATGAGAGACCAACTTCTTTGATTGCGATGAGATCAGGAATTGTTGAAGAAGAGTGGGTCACTGCAGCTTGACGCTTTGTTGGAACCATATTTCAATATAGTTGTGATGCTCCTAGTCCACTTGCTGATTTGGATCATCTTGGATGTTTTCTTCTCCATGAAATTCAAATATTCTTCTTTTTGTTGATTACTCTCTTGAACACATAGAGGATATGATGGTAAACATGAGGGCACTTTCCAAATCTTTGATTCTGATGTTTTCTCTTTGTCAAGTGCAGCCCATTATTCTCTCATCTTCTCATTTGAATCTTCTTTTTCTACGTGTTGTCCTTCAATGATATCAAGAGAATCTATTTTTTGTGATACTCTTCCCGAGCTAAGATGAATACCATTCAGATAAAGAGGAGATGTTTGGAAGTGTTGTACCTCAACATTGTAAGTGGGATGAGCTACTTCATTGTGTGGGTTCAGAAATGGTGGTACAAGTAGTTGAGTGGGAGTGGATATTTGAGATGGATGTGGTTGGGGTGTAGGTGGATGGTAGGGATAACATGGAGTTGAGTATGTAGGATATTGAGGAAAATATTTAGGATATTGTGGATGGCTCCCATAAGTTCTTTGCAAACCTTGTTACTAAGATTGGTTTTGGGGTTGATATGGCCAAGGTTGCCAAGGAAAGGGTGTGCTACAATTACTTTGAGATGGGTTTTCATAAGCTTCAAATTGTTAATTAGGCTCTTGCATCATATCAGGTTGAATAGGCATCCATGGTCCTCTTGAAGCTACATAACATAGTTGTATTAGCAATTGACTTGCTCCATTGTCCTCTTGGTAAACTTCCTTCAACCTTGTTAATGAGGGGCAATATTTAACATCATGTGATTCTAGATGGGCAACACAAATACCATCAACTTCTTTTTGCTCATTTTGTATTCTTAACATTTCTACTTGTTCACTTAGATTGCTAAGAATTTATGTTTTAAAGTTATCAAGCAATTTTTCCAAGTCTAGCTTGACTTATCAATCTTGATGTTGATTGACTTACTCTTGTGCTTCCTCTCGGTGTGTGTTTGCATGTTTCACAAATTTATTCAAATGATAATTGGTATACATCACCTCTACTCACAAGATCAAGCAGATTAATCCATTCATCCCTATTTTTTTAAGTAAGAGGGTTTTTAGTGTGTCGGATCCTAAATGTAGTTTTTCCCTTTTAACATTATACATGAAACTCTCTATTAGATCCTCAAGGGCCTCATATTATTTTTGATTCATTCTAAATATGTCTTCTTTAAGATCATGATCTTTATATTTTTCTAGAAATATAATTTGCATATCAGTTTATGATCTTATTGAATTAGTCCCTAAACTCATGAACCATTTAAGAGCTCTATCCTTCAATGTTGACAAAAACAATCTCAATTTTGTGAGTGTTTAATAAGTAACCATAAGATCTACAAAGGATTTCAAATTCAAAGAGAAAGGTTTCCGAATCCTTTGACCTTAGACCATGAAAGTTTGGAAGAAAAGATGGAGGGATGTTCTTCATATGCACACTAACATCAATATCTTGAATGGGAAATCCAAGAGGACCTTCTTCATTGTCGTCATTTCCATTTATTTCTTCTTCCTTCTCTGCCACCTCTTCTTCTTCTACCTACAAAAATGAATGGTGATGTGGCTCGTACTACACCATGTGATCAAATTGGGGAGGGGTGGAATTGGCGTTGGAGAAGTATTTTTCATTTTTTTTTTTTTTGAATAAGAATGTTAATGCAATGAAATTTTATGTTTTTGAAATGAAATATGTCTAATACAATTTTTTTTGTTTATGCAAAAAGTAAAAGAAATGAATCAACTAAGGAAGAAAACACTGCATACTTTGACACTTCTCAGCAATGGCACCAAAAATTGATGAGCCTCAGTATTGCAACAAGAATGTTGCAACTCCCAAGGCTACCAAATTTAAGTATCAACCCAGGGTTCGTACAAACTTAAGATATATTGGCACTACATGTGCAACATACAATGTGTCATTCCTTTGTTGTCATGATGTAATTGAGTGCATGTAATGAAATCAAATCCTAAACTAATTGCGGAAAATGAAATGCTCAAAATGGAAACCTTAACCTATTGCAAGAAAGAAAATATAATAAAAGAAACATATTCTAATTGCATAAAGTAAAGATCATCAACTAAATGTCAACCATTACATTTTAAAGAGTTTAGATTTATTAATAGAGTTCATTGGATGTGGCAATCAAGAAAATCACTGTATTATCAAATTCATAAATTTGTCCATTAACCCAAATCATTGAGATGTTTTTCATAAGTAAAAAGACAAGTTCTAAGTGGTGTTTATCCCTCCTCAACCATTTATTTAGAGCCTAGGGGTCATTATTCAACCCTAAGGGACCAAAACCAATATTTTTTTATTATCAAATCTGGGCAAGTATATAGACGTTGGAAGAGTACTATAGGAAACTACAAGATGTTACAGATTTACTACAGGAAGTTATAATTCATTGAATGACCAAAAAAATCCAATCCAAATTGGATGGGACAAATTTTGTTATTGACTAAGATGTATTACATCTCCATTTTAATTGGAATCACTCAAAAAGACCACTGTTAACCCATGCTAAAAAATAATAGAAAATTACTAGTCTAAAATCAAGAAATTCGAGAACTAGTGAACTAGTAAATCTATCAAATTCCCAACCTAATCAAGTGCAAATGCAATGGGATCAATTTTGTTATTAACTAGAATTTTCTTGTGATCTAATGCAAGTGGAATCAACTCGATTGAAGCTAGTTTGTATGCCCTAAAAAATAGAAAAAAATTACTATTATTTGCCACAAGGGACTTCCAGAAATCTAGTTTTGGGAATAAGCAAACTAATCCAAGTAGCTCAATAATTACTATGAACTTCCAAATCTGTTCCAATGATTAAATGATGTTTTTGATCTTGCAAAGTAACTTACTTCAACCATTTAACCCAATCCTACAACAAGAAATCATTAATACTAAATGAAAAAATAGAAAAAAAGACAAGAACAAGAGATGCATGTGAATAAGAAGTAAAATGAAGAAAGGTAAATGATACAAAAGGGCTTTGAGGCTCCTGAGATCTCCAAGCCCAAGGAAACTCAGAGTCCTACGAATGAGACCCGGATTTAGAAGCTGAACATGGCACCAATCTTCATTATTTCCATCAACACAATTACATCCCTGTAATAAATTAAAGTGGAGCTGCAAAAATACGAATTCTCTCCACAAAAAGACTAATAAAAATCAACCCCTAGAGGAAAATTCGACTTGGTACTTATACAAAATGATTAGGAAGCATTCCCCATTAAAGGAGGAAGCTTTCCAAACCAAAATCCCTTAATTAATGAATATGGTTCCCAATACTAGGAATCTGCATTAAATGACACGGAATACATTCATAGATTTTCTCAATCACTGGAGCTCCAAAATCTGTGCAATTATTTCAGAATATCTTCTTGATTTATTATATAATATTAATCCTCCTGTAGTAGGGAGCAAGTCCTTAAATTATCTCCTCCTCCAAATCTTCATAATCTGCCCAATATTCTCACAATATTCTACAAAAATAAATAATATTAAGCACAAATATGCAATTATCCATAAACCTTCCTAATGAACATATTAAAGTTAAAAATACATTATCTAATGCAAAAAGAGAGGTTTAATGTGCTGAAGGATGGTCAGATGGACCTTAATTTATGTCTAATTTAAATGCCCATCATCTTTTATCTTGTCTTTCTCTCTCCTTTGATTCAACTTTCTCTTCTTTCTTCGCTAGGTTTGGATGTGCTTCTTATTGTGTGGTGTATGTATCTCACAAGTAGGTCAAACTATGAGTCTTATATATAGCTTTCCAAGAGGGTCGAATGGGTGTCCTTTGGAGGACTAGGTTGACTTATCCAAGGAGGGTCGAATTGGTCATCTTGTGGACTTTTGACTCAACATAAGATTCAAATTCCTTTTTCTTACAAATTTCCAGATGGGACATGACTCAAATAGATTTTTCTTTTGACTAATAATAAATTAGTTTTTACTCTAAGCATGAAGAACATGCTTTGAAAAAAATATAGTAAATATAATAATAAGTATGACAAATATATCAATGATAAATTTGCATTATGAAGACTAAAACTAGTTGCAACTCCAGATAGGATTAGAAAACAACATTTACACTGAAAACAATGCATATAGTGCAAACAACCAAATAAGTTAGAAATTAACAACTACACTGAAATCAATGCATCCAGTGCAATAAATCAAAAGGGAGTAGGAATCAACATCTACATTGAAATCAATGCATCTATTTCAATGAAAAAATAAAATAGTCATGGCTTTCTAAATCTAACTTTTTTAACCTTTTGTAAAAGCCTCACTTCCTCTTCCTTTGTGGTTAATAATGTTCAATAGTATTTGATACTATATAATATTTGTATTTTTCTATGTGTGTCTCTTCTCCCCACTCTCTCCTCCCTCCATCTTCATGTCTATCTTCCTCTCTCTCTCTCCTCCTCCCTCTCTCCCCCATATTTATCTCTCTCTCTGGCCTTCCCTCCCTCTCTATGTCTCTCTCTTTTTCTCTCTCTTCCCCCACCATATATATCTATATCTCCCTCCATATCTCCTTCTTTGTCTCTAGGGAAACATCCCTACAAAATCACACACACTCTCTCCATATCTATCTATCTCTCCCTCCCTCCCTCTCTTTATCTCTCTCTTACTCCCTCTCTCCCACCTCCATATATATCGATGTCTCCCTCCATCTCTTCTTCTTCGTCTCTCCATCTCACCTCCCAAACATACACACTCTTTCTCCATATCTATCCATATATATCTCCCCCCCTCCCTCTCTCTCTTTCCCTTCTCTCTCTCTCACTTCCCCTTCTCTCCCTTTCTCTCTCTTCCCTCCCGCTCTCCTCTCTCCCTCACTCTCTCTCCATCTCTCCCTTGTGACTTCTCTCTATCCACCTTTCTCTATCTATGTCTTTCTTCTCCCCTCCCTCTCTCTCTCTCAAGTCCTCTCTCTCCCACCTCCCTTTCTCTCTCCTCCCATCTCTATCTATCTCTTATTATCTCCCTCTCTCTCTCCTTCTCTCTCTCCCCTCCATTTCCATGTCTCCCTCTCTCTCTCTTCTCCTTTCTTGCTCACACTCTCTCTATCTCTCCCTTGTCACTCCCTCTCTCTCTCTCCACCTCTATCTCTCTATTTCTTTGTTCTCCCCCCTCCTCTCTCTCTCTCTCTGTGCCTTCCAACTCTATCACTATCTCCCTCCCTCTCTCCTTCGCTCCCCCCCTCTCTTTCTATGTGTATGTCTCTCTCTTTTTCCCTCTCTCTCCTCCCTGCATTCATATGATCAATAATTGTCACTATGTGTAATCAATAATATATGTAAGGTATAATATAATAATACTTATAATGGAGATGATTATTATTATAATATAATGGGAAAATAATATCAATATTGATTTTATACCAATAAATATTTTAAATAGTATGTCAAAGAAACATAAAGATGTAAAGTACATTAAAGATCCATTTTTGATAAAATACATCTTTGCCTCAAATTTTATGGTTTGCATTTTAGATTTTACATTAGTTACATACTTACATTTGTTTTAATTTAAATCATTAAAAATATATGATAACGACACACACACAACACAACACACAACACAACACACCACACACAACCAAACACACATATATATAGATACATATTATATTGTATTATATATTATATTATATATATAATATATATATATATAATAGTATATATATTATTTATATATACATAGATAAGTTCGATGACAATAAAAAAATGTTCAGACACTTACATTATGTTTCAACATCTCCCCCATATTAGGTTGTAGTGTGCCTCTCCGTGTAATTATAATTTATATTGGTATTTGAAATGGCATATTATGTTTATTGAAAACACTTTTTTTTTTCCTCGGGGAAAAATCGTAAATTTTCTATTATAGTGGAAAATTACATGTTGTAGATGCCATTAGCATATGCAGTACGAGTGACCGAAGTCATCTAAAAGTAGTAAGTCTGTACAAAAAACCCAGGAAGGGTGTACCATCATGTATCTGTATTCATATACATATATGTTACAAAATTTCAAAAAACAACAAAAAAAACAGATCTGTGAGTCACTGTTCAGATGTCTCAAAAAATCTCTCCTTTAGCATAACAAATAAAAAAAGAAAACACATGTTATATATAATAATGTTATGTCAATTAAGTTTATTTTACGTAGTTGAAAGGAGAAATGTTATTTTTTTAGTGGATTCAAATGCCATTTGTGATATGTTTCTTTTTCATGAGTTGGCTGTTGAATAGGACTCTTAATGAGCCAATTGTTATTGGACATCTCAATTTCACTTACAAACTTGGGGTGAGATGAATTATGCGTGTATGTATACTCTCGTAGAGTAGCTACATATTGTCTAAACAAAAACAAATATGTCCTCTTTAGTTATAAAACTCGATCTCTCCAAATATTATGGCCATCTAAGTTGGTTATATCTAAAGATAATGATGCTCCATCTAAGATTCAATGTTCATTTTGTTAATTGAATTATGAGTTATATTTCTTTCGTTTCCTTTGCATTCTTAATTAATGAATCAAGATTGAGATTTTTTAGGCTTGAGGGAACATTGTGATAAATATTCCCACAACAACCTCTCCTCTCCCCCCCACCACCCCCCTTCTCCCCAAATTCATCATTGGTCTTGGAAAAGTTCTCTTGGAGGCAACGAAGGGTGGGCTCTACAAAGGTATACAATTTGGTAGCAATACTTCCCTTTCTCATTTGTTTTTTGCCAATGACATTTTTCTTTTTTGTGATGGTTCAAGACAAGATGTATTGAAGCTTAGAGGATCCTTGATTTATAATGTACAACAATAGGTATGTTAACACATATCCAAAAGTCTTCAAGCTCCTTTATAGGTTTGAGTGATAAAGATATTGGATATTTTTCTCAGCTTTTCCTGTTTTATAGGATTCACTTAGAGAATAGTTTAAATTATTTAGGATTTTATCTTAAGCCAAATGCATATGGGAGGAAGGACAAACAATGAATTATTTCCAAAGTGGATAAGAGGCTCTTTTTTTGGTATATGTTGTTTTTCATGTGGGGATCAACTAGTGTTGGTTAAATCTATCCTAGACGCAATTCTAGTGTATTGGATGTCCTTGGTGTTTATTCCAAAAGGGGTTTTATATAAAGATTTGGTAATTGAGTTTAAAATTTTTATCGTATAGTGAGTGACAAGGAAAAGATAGGTTTATCTTGGATAAGGTGGAGCTAAATCACTATCCCAAAAGATCAAGGTGGTTGCGGTTTTAAGAACGTCAACTTATTCAACACAACCTTGGCTACAAGGTTGTTATGAGGAGAAATGTGCCTTGGATGGAAAGGAAAAGAAGGGGAAAGGGAAGAAATCCCAATCCAAAGGGGATTCCAGTCAGGACAACAAAAAGAAATACTTGTCGAAAATCAAGTGCTCTCAAGAGCACTGCAATGAGCTAGAACACTATGCCACAAGGTGTCCACAGAAGAAAGCTGGCAAGAAGCCCTAAGGAGGAGTGATAGGTGAAGCTTTGGCTTCCTAATTCAAATTTGACTTCACCCTCATTGCATTCATGGAAAGAAAAGTGATGGGTAGTGTGTGGTATCTGGATAGTGGGGCTTCATTCCATATGACGGGAACCAAAGAATTTTTCAGTGAATTGGAGGAGAAGGATGTAACAACCCTGGTGAAAATTACATGTTTATATATATTATATTAATATAGTATATATATTAATATTATATTATATAAATATGGTGAGATACAATGGAAGATGGATAGAGAACATTGATAAAGGATGACAAAATGGTTATATAATTTGGAAATTTATGGCATTGGTTTCCTTTGGTTAGGCATCATTTGGTTTGGAAGGTTGAGAATGGATCCAAGGATAAAATTGGCTTTGATACTTAAGTTAAATGTGGAGACAACTTCAAATTGTCTAAGGGTTTTATTGAGATGCTATGAAGAGATGGGTATTTCTTCCTTAGTTAAATACCCCCCCTTGAAGCAACCACCATAGTAGCAAGTATGTGAATGAACTCAAACATTGGATTTAGTTGAGGGGGGAGTTATTGAATGGGGAAGGTATATCACCATCTTGTAAGAATACAAGATGAGGAAGATGAGCTTATTTGGCCCAAGAATCTTGTATGTGATAGTTATACTCCAAAAGTTGGCTATGAGATCTTAAGTTCCTCTATGGGGGAGCAACATCGAGTTTAGTGGTGGAATATCCTTTGAAAATTTAAATGCCCCTTAAATCAATTTTATGTGGACCTTAGATATGAGGAACAATGTTCTTACTTGGAACATCTTACAAAAGAGAGGTACTCTTAGCATGGGTAGATGCATTCTTTACGGATCTTGTGTAAAGTCCATTAAGCATTTTCACATGTATTATTTAGATGATGTTGAGGTATGGAAATAATTACAAAATATCTCTAGTACTCATGGAATTTGGAAAGGTTACTCCATCAATGTTAAATAATTGGTGTACATATATGGTGTCCATATATGAGTCTTGTTCTAGACTCGAAACGTAGACAACTTGAAAATGAAGTCTGTGGAATATCGAATCTATAATCACATATATTTTTGTTAAAAAAATCATTGTATTTCCATTATTTTCTACATGAGGCATTTGGTTGGCACTGAATGTTATGATATATGAAGAGTGGTATATTTCTCCTTTACAATGGGTTGTTAGAGTATGTTAATCATTGAGGGCTTCTACCAAATACCCAATGGAAAAGGTTCTAGAGATATTTGAGAAGATTTTATTGAAAAGTGGTGTATCAACTATCGACATATTTAGATTGTGAAAACCATGGAAATCCTCCTTCCAGTGGAGCCAATGGCATTATATTTCCTTATAAACATCATTTTTTTGAAATTCAAAGCTAGGTTGGATAGGAGTTCCAACAATATTCCAACGTCTATAACATTAAAGGTGGTTATAGCTCTCTCTACTAAGAAAGATGTACAAAACAAATCTTTGGTGATTATCAACTAGGTGAAGGGCATTTATCATTTGGGAAATCATTTCCTCAGGTTGATTTTGGATGAAATCAAATTGGTTTACTTAGCTTCCAATCACATCTCTTTCTCATGTATATATATAGAGAGAGGATCATGGATTCAAATTCTCTTTCAAAAACTAGATTACTATTAAAAGTAGGGGTCTAATATACTCGAGTCTTTGAATGGTCACATCTCTGAATATTTTCATGATACTTCGTTTAGATTAGTTGGCTATATTTCTAGTTCATGTTATATAGATAAAATAGTATGGATGCAAATTCTCTTTCAAAAATTAGATTACTATTAAAAGTAAGGATCTAGAATACTTAGGAGTCTTTGAATGGTCACATCTATGAATATTTTCATGATACTTCTATTAGTTAAGTTAATTAGATTAATTTATATTGTTGTTTAAAGGTTTCTTTTTAACCTTTTATTTACAAGTTATAAGATTTATGGGCTGTACTGCATCGTGAATCTTTGTTGAAGTTTTGGTATTTTCCCTTAAGGATATGATGGGAAGGATTCACATTGATCTAGTTTTATTCCCTAAGAGAATCTTTTTTTGGAATTCAATATCACATATAGAAAATGTGATTTTTGTTATATATTAATAAAACAACAATATTTTTTGAGAATCTCTCTCTCTCTCTCTCTCTCTCTCTCTCTCTCTCTCTCTCTCTCTCTCTCTCCTCTCTTCTATATATATATATATATATATATATATATATATATATATCTATATTATTATATATATAATATATTATATATATATATATATATATATATATATATATATATTATATATATATATAAGAAAGATTGTTTGGGATTATGTGATTATTAATATATAAATGATTAAATATATTATATAAAATCAAAGGTTATTGTTTTAATTTAATATTTTAAGAATGTTATTAATAAATAATATCAAAGAGGATTTTGATGATGTTATTATATTGTTTTTATTTTATTTTTTAATTAAAATAACAACGATATTTATTTTCTTTTTAAATATTCACCATGTCCCCAAAGAAAAAAATAAATTATACTTAGAAAGTAGAATATACATGTTGTCATCTTGAAAGGACCAATCTACCCTAAAAAGCCTTAAAAAAAGGACAACATATTGATTGTTCTAGAGACAAATATAACCAAGAGGTGCTTAAAACAGACTACAAGCTAATTATATAAGAGACTATGACATTGCAACAACATCCTAAAAAGGAGGATAATAGTGATTAAACAACTTATGATCATATGATAACTTTGAACATTACAAAAAGAAAAGAAAAATAAGTGTGACTATAACTTGAAATCCATGGACTCATGAACTTCCTCGCCAATGAATTCCAACATTCCAAAAGAGCCAACAAGAAGAGATAGAGCTTATTTTGGGTTTGATTCTCTGTAAATATATGAAATATAACTAATTGAAAGACATTAAGGACTCATAAATAATCTATAACAAAGGAATAGGACACAAATTTTCCATTAAAATACTCTTAAAGACCCATTTAATGATAATTTGAGGATCACCTAAGGCATGAAGCTTCTTGATTCCTTTATCTTTCACTAACTCAAGTAAAGTCCAAAGAGCCAAAAATTATTCCTTGTTGTTGGATCCCCAAGCCAGGGCATATCTCACATGAACATAATGAGACTAAGAAAGGAATAAGATGACACCTATCCCATAGTTTGGAGGGTGCCCCTGGCTCACACCATAAAAAAATCCCTAGAGGATATTCTCCATTAAATCGTGCATGACTCAGTATCTTGGCTTCTTGATCTTGAACTCCACCATGTGTTCCCTAGCCATTGTAATGATCAAAGCCACTATAAATTTTAAGGTACCCTTGAAATTGAGTGACAACCTTGTCCATTAGCCATTCTCACAAACACTCTCTCAAGGAAGGCTTAAACCAATAAGAATTCTACTTAAAATCACGTTTAACTAATCAGAGCACCTGCACTGTCTATGGGAACAAGATAAAGAGACAATTAGAATATTTCTCATATAATTTTCACAATGAACAATGACTTGGACCAACACAACCCCTCTTTATGCAGTTTTCTCAAGTCAGCAAATTATTGTTCAAGGCTAGTCATAACATGATATTGTGTTTTAATGGAACTTTTAGAGATGGAGACACCACCATTTCACTTCGTCATTAAATTGGACTTCGTGCCATGATTTATAACTCAATTTCATAGTGGAATCCATAGAATCTAGATTTTTAGACCAAGAATGAATACCAATTTCATCTTCCCTTATCTTGATAAAATTAGAATCTAGATTGTCAACATATTGTCTCCACACCTCTGCTTCTCTCCCCTCCAAACCAGGGAACTTCGTTGACTTCCAAACCACACAACGAAACACATGAGGAGATTATTTAACGTCAACTAAAGGAAAAAATCCCTGCTTCTTTTAGAGACTGAATAAAAGCACCTGGAGCCTAAAATTCTCATCAACACCTAGCCAAGGGTCCCACCCAATACTTACTTTATGACCATTTACAATTCTCCATACTATCCAAACTCCAACAAGATGAAAGGATTTTACAATGTCTTCCTAATGATAGCACCCTTTGAGGACTTTCTAGGACTCGTACCAATCTTCGATGGACTAGTTTTGTAAATACCTAAAGATATTCATCATGAGTGAACCTCCATATAGTTTTAGCTACAAATGCCTTCACAAAGAGAAAACTAATTTAGATACCCTAAATACTTAAGGGTTTAGCATTAGCCACCCAACTCCACTTAACTTAAGGAATTCCCACCTAAAGTGAGCTCAATCATAAAAAATGGAGGCTTACCTTCTTCATTTTTGAGAATATACCTTTTTGGATAGCGATGATGGAGGTCCAGCAGATCGGGATGTCGACATAGTTGATTTTAAGTATAACCAAATGCCCCTTATGAGAAAGGAGTCTATTGACCAAAATGATATTCTCTCCTCAACCTTTTTGTAAAGACATAGATAATCAACCACCCTATAACCATTCAACTTTATAAAAAAAACCTAGATATTTGAAACCGTCATCCAAATATTTTCATGGGATGGGGTCCCCTGGGTTAGTTTTGGGGTTAAAAACCCAAGTTTTGATGTAAATTTTGGTAAAATATGTAAAGTATCCACGATTTGTGGATGCGGAGTGCGTAGGTAATTAGGAGCAAAAGGGGTTTTAGCCCCTCGTCTATGTAAAGTTGAGTCGGTTTTGAGATCCACCCTTGGTCCGCGAACCATGTGATTGTATGTAAAAATCTATAAATAGGTGTGTCTTAGAGAGTCTAAGTTATGTCTATGTCTGAGGGAGGAAAAAGGGCAAGTAAGAAGCGGGTAGATAGAAGGAGAAAGGCTCTGCAGCTGAGTGCGTGGAGGCCTAAAGTAGAGTCTGCAGCTGAGTGCGCAAGGCAATTTTGAGTCTGTAACCCCATAATGAAGATCAATAAAGCAGATTGTTGAAGAATTTCCGTGTTTATCTATTTACTTTTGTTTGATTATGATTGCGATATATGTTGTGATTTAATAATGTCTTTAGGAAATATTGATCTATCGATGCGTGACTCTATGGGATACGTCTTGATAACTATATGCAATGCATGTTAAATACTTTTGTGAAGATTATAATACATTATGTTATGTTTATTCAATACTTAAGTAGATCGACGCGAGCTTGGATTTAGGGTTATTTTATGGTGCGCGTAAGTGGATGATTAATTTGTTAAGGGTCCACAAAGACCTATCATAGACTTTCGTGAAGGTCTAGAGGCTGTTTAAAGGAAGTTATAGTACCGAGCCCTAGGGGCTTATAGATTTGTGCGAAGGAAAATCTAGGGCAATAAAAGACATCACACTAATCTCTAGATGCAGAAACTTGGTTCCAACATCCCCCCATATTGCTTCGAGTGAGACTTCAATCTGCGCTGCGTGGATTGATGTGAAAGGGACAATAATGTAGGGTTTTATTTGGCGCGAGTAAACTCTGAACCTCAGTCAGGACCCACTAAGCCAACACGGGAATGGAAAATGTTCCTTAATCCAAAAAGGATAAGGAACAATAAAACCAAAATCTAATAGGCATGATTTGTATTAGTTGATTTCCATGCTAGTGTCTTTGTAATAAAGGGTTAATATGGACTTGAGAGATAAAACATCCCTTTGAGATCCATTAGAAAAACACAACAAATCATCCAAGAAAAGAATATGAGAGATCGATTCATGAGAAGATACATAGACACCATTATAAGAACAAGTACTCTTTGCATTACCAAATAGCTTACTTAAGGTCTTACCTATGATTATGAATAAGAAAGATGATAGGGGATAGCCTTGTCAAATCCATCTCGAAACTTGAAAAAATATAGAAGGGAAACCATTAATGAGCATAGAAAACAAAATTGACTGAATGCACCCCATAATAAAGTTGACCAATGAGAGATTGAAGCCCATCTTCAACAAGACCAACCAAAGGAAGGTCCAACTGACCCTATCATAAGATTTTGAGAGATCAAACTCAAGAATGGCAACTCCCTACTTCTCTTTCTTTACAGAATGAATTACTTCTTAAGCAATGACAATTGCATCATGGATCTAGTTTTTTTGCAAAAAATAATTTGTTCTACGAAAATAACTTCTCTCAAGATCAACTTTAGATGTATTACTAAGATCTTGTCCACCAATTTGTACACCACATTACAACAAGAAATAGGACAATAATCCACCAAAGAAGACCCATCCTGATTTTTTTGGACTAAAGGAATAAAAGTTGAATTGAACAAACCCAAAATTTTGCTAGATCGTTGGGACTACCTTTTCATCTTTAAAAGATCATCCTTCCGTGGCTCATAAATACTTAGGAAAAAAATCCATCAAGAGCTCATGCGTACCCAAGCACTTATCCTTTTGCATATACATAAGAGCCAAATGAAATTCAATATTAGACACCTCCATATCCAGAGATTCATTCATTTCATCTGAAATAACTAGAGAGAATAAATTAATGAGCTCCATAATTTCTTGGATCGGACAACCTTATGGTTCCTTGAAAATAAAGCTAGAATGTTGAACCCCCTCTTTCGTGATATAAAAAAATGGATTGGATCAGCTAAAGAGGAAGTAATTTTCTATATGGTTCAAAATTTTCCTATGGTTTGCAAATTGGTGAAAATATTTAGTGTTGTTGTCATCCTCTTTGATCCAAATAGCCTGGTTTCACAACCTCCTTTCCACTTCCTTCTCCACAAAGACTACCTAGAGGATTTCAAGTCTCAAAGTTGAGCAATGTCACAAGCTGAGAAAATGTTAGAAACATTGTCAATGAAATGAGTTGTGATGTTATCCTCCACTTATTTTAACTTGGCTCACAATTTGGCCTCAAAGCATTTTTCCCACTTTTTAGAGAAAACACAACTTTGGAAATATTTTTTGTAAATTGACTTATGAATGAAGAGGAGTAAGAGGAGGATAAAGACACCCATGTATCCTCCACCAATTTCCTCAAATCCTCCTCCAAACACCAAGAATAATTAAACTTGAATGACATAGATGGCTTAACATTTTTGAAATCAAATTGAATAAGCATTGACTGATGATCTAGAGAGGATGCCCTAGGAAACCCATAATTTCATCAAAGTTTTTCCATTTAGCATATCCTCTGAGACCAAAAAGTGATCTAACCTTTTGGTGATTGCATCATTGTTTGAGAAAAAAGTCTTCCATGTGAGTGACAACTTGACAAGCTCTACATCGACCAACTGATTTTTGCAAAGAAGTCCTAGAAAAAACTAACTCAAGGATCCATCCTAGGATTATACCTCCAAACATTCTTACGCGATAAGGTTAAGTCCAAGTCTTTACTAATCAAGATGTGGGGGGGATGTATAAAATTTTCCAAATGATCCCAAAAGGGAACCTTATCGAAATAGGGACCATAGAAATTAATCACAATAAACCTGAAACTTGAACATTTAATTTCCAAAGGCACCGAGATGACTAAGCTAATAGAGGAGGAAAAACCTTCAAAAGATAGGCTCCATCCCTTAACCATCCCACCTGATAGATCATCTAGATCCAATGAAGCAAAGGATCAATTCTTATCCAAATTTTATGAATAGAATGAGCCATTCCAACTTCTGTGTTTGTTTCCTAAGTTAATATGACATCCTAATTATGGCTCTAGATATGCCTCTTGACAGCTAGAATCTTGTGGGTGCCCCCTGTAGGATGGGATTTAAAACAGAGTATGATCACGTAAATCTCTTCTCTATGGATTTTCCTACTCCAAGGGCCCTAAATATAATGCATTTCTTGACTTTTTTATATCTTGCATTGCCTTCTACTAGGATTTTAGCACCTAAGACTTATGCCCCATCATATTGGACTCAAGGGTATCATGGGAAAGGCCAAAATTGGAGGAACAATCCACTTTAAGCCTAAACCTCAACCTAAGGGCATAAACCTTATAAAAGAAGAGACCTTCCTTTGAGGTTAAGGAGATGCCAACCGAACCATCCATCATCGAGGCATTCATAGCTTTAACATTCATTATCCTACCAAGCATAATAGGGGAGGAAACCAAGGGAAACTATTTATGGGTTGAGGTTAAAGGGACTAGATGGGGTTCATATGCCACAAAAAATTCACCCCAAATTAATGAAACATCTGAAGAAAAAGTACCTTGAATAGAAGAATACACAAGCAATGACTTACCAATACATTTATCCAAAGAAACTTTTGACTTTTGACTTAGAACTTCACAAACAACCTTTGTCAACAAGTATCTCAAAACCTCATGTCCTAAGATAGGAGCTGAAACCTTGTCCTTGGCCTTGTGTCAACCCTTGGAAACTTTGATCTACTCCTTTTTTTGATAGGGGGTGGGGGAGCCAACTTCAAGCATTAACCTTGAAAAATGTCCAATTTCATGGTAGTCGAATCATCGAAAGGAAACTTCCAACAATCAATTTTTTGCTTCCAAAGTTAGCCATAAAAAACCAGTTCTATGTCACCAAACATACCTTCCCTAAGGTTCACTTTGACCAAGACCTAGGCCCATATTTTATCAGATTTAGAGGGTCTAGACCCACAAAATGACCTATTTTGTTACCTATAGCTAGCAATGACACCTCAAATAGAAAGACCAATGATATACCTAGAAGGATATCCCACACCCACTAAATGGAAACTAGAGCCCTGGAAAGGTGAAATTCCATTGTCTGCTTTTGAAGAATTAGCCCAAAAGGACCTCAAATCGAACCCTTATCCAAATTTCACGACAGTCATCCTCATAATTGAACATACATAACCATCCTCTAACCATAATGTGAAAAATTGGGGAATAACCAATATCAATAACCTAGATGAGAACTATCCACTTCTTTAAAACTGTTTCATGCACCAACTTGCCATGGAATATACCTACCAATGCTTTTTCCACAAGTGGGGGATTTCTTCAAATCCAATGTCTTTCCCAACCTCCATTGAAACCTTTTATGTTTTTTCCCTAATGCATTTCCTACTCACCCTCACAATAGAATTATGGTTAGAACCCTCACAAACCTTGGCCTTTTTGGAACCTTAACTACAACATGCGTGATTGGAGGAAAAAAAGCAACCATAGAGGGAGAAGAAATTGAATGTAAAACACCATTAACACCCATTGGAGAAACATACCATGGGGAAACCTATACACATGCATCACTCATATCAACATTGAATGTTATCTTGCTAGAAGATCCTCTAAAAACTTTTGACATCTTGTCTAGGCCTTCCTCGAGAACACCCCCACTTTTCGATGAAAATGTTGGAGCACCACCTATAAACTTGGATGTAGACCTAAAACACAACCAAAATCAAGCTATTCTTGTAATCCACCTCGTTCAACTCTATGTCAGAAAGGGGTACATGAACACCATAATATTGCTAGATAGAGCAACCGAGAAACCTAAAGAGGGTTGTTAGAACTCAACTACCACACAACCAAGGAAAACCTAAAACCTAATGCCATAGGACCATACCTTAACCCTCACTTGACCACATAGATGACCTATACAAACATAAATCCCATGACTGTAGAACTTAAAATATTCATCATTTTATTTTAGCAAAAACTAATTTTAAAGGAAAAACATCCACTAAGTTACATTTTATCTTAGTTCTTAATTAATTAAGAATTAAAATTGTTTTTAATTTAAACCAAAAATATGAACAAACTATTTTTAGATTTCATTTTTAACATTTGATTTAACTTTCTAGGGAGAGTATAATTTGCATATCTTGAATATTTACATTATCCTTTTAAAATATGTTTTATATCCTTTAAGCTTGTGTATATTCGTTGATGTCATTTTTTAATTATTATTATTATTATGAAGATGATGGTGTTATTAGGACATGGTGGTTTATTACTTGTTAGGTTGTTGTATTTTTATTTTGTTTTGATTTATATTTCGGTGTAATGAATAACGCTTGCATGTCATCATTTTTTTGTTTTAGATATGAAGTCAAATAGTTTATTACCCTAGTTTACATGACATCCCAAAGGGAGGTTATTTCCTTTGATCATACTTGAATGTGACATCATCAATTAGCATACACCTTTTTCACAAGAATTTTTTTTTAAATCTTGCTAGTGATGCAATTGCACCTATTTCACAACATTGTTATTATTTTTCTTTAACCATAATTGGGGGAATGTATAAAGAAAAATATATGCTTGGAGGCACAACAAAGTCACATAGAATTGAACTAGTGTTGTTACAATAGTTCTCAGCAATACAATGTCTTGGTCTAGATCTAAACCATCCATGATTGTATCTAAGCTTAGCTACATCAAACAAAGGGAATGAACAAGTGTACACTTTGAAGAAAGCCCCTAAAATGAGAAAATATTTAACCTACATGAAGAACTAACCTAAGGAGGGGCCTTGGAGAGGACCATTAGCAACATTAGAGTTTGGTTGATTGACTTCCAATTTCAAGTCTGGGAAGAAGGACCTAAGTAGCTTAATCAAATTAATTAAGCGTGATGGTCGGAGATCTACTTGACAAAGGCTAAATATTCCCTTGACCATTGAGTTGTAGACCCTCCAATTGAGATCAAAGGAAACAAAACTCATCCTCTCGACATTGGAGTTTAAGATGATGCTCAATCGAAATGTCCATCATGACAACTAATTGGATTGCTAGTTGATCCTCTCAAACCTGTAACTAACATTTACTCCCCTATAACTTTGTAGTTTCAGTAGTGGAGACTTGGGGGTCCCTACTCCTATTAGAAGCCACTACACATGCCTCTTCATAAAGCAAAGTCGATGTGAAACCCCAAACCCAACACTGCATGCATGGTCTGAGGTACTTGAATGTCATAAGAGGAAAGGGTCGCATGTGACAAGATGCCAGAGTAAAGTCAAAGATCATGTACCAAAACTTTGCCATTGCTACAAGCACAATCCTCTACTCATCGCATTGACAAGACAAGGTGAACTAACATTAACAATGATGGTTTTTATAATATCTTACAATTACCCACGTGTTAAGCATGAGGTGGATGGAACTGAAGACACCAACTAACACACATGCCTAAATCCATATGTCATCATGAGAGATCATGGAATATGAAGAATGAACACCTACAAGTTGATCCTTAGGGTTCTTTGGGCTACTATACTACCTGAGAAGTGAATGCATTTGAAAAGGTATTGTTAGATCAAAGAACATGGAAGAAGCTTATCTTAGAGAGAGATTCCAATCCCGAGCATATTCATCAGAAATTTCACTAAAGCTTTGGATCAAGAGGGGAGGTGTTGTATTGTAGGTGTTGAATGGAATTTTTGAGTTCCTGATTATAATTATTTTTCCAAGATGTTACGAGACAACTATACATATTCCTTGGAGAAATGTATAGGCCTCTACTTGGTTGCTGGATGTGCATCCTAGGCTCCAAGAGAAGGTTATTTCAATTGTTTCTCCAGGGTGATAAATCACCCCTCCTGTTAGTGCTGCTACATGCTTTAATATTTGATGGTCAAAGAATAGGTCCGACCGTGTTGGTTGTGCTCACAAAGGGCTCTTATTTGTCATTTTCCTCCTGCCCCTTTACTTCGTTCATACTCCCATAACCTCCTTGCTTTCCCTGTGTTCCTCCAAACTCCGCATAACTCATATTCCTAAGCCCCTGGGCGCTAATGATTTAAAACTCATATAACCGTGCGCCTTCGCAAAAAGCACTACCCGCAAAATCCTCCCCCATCACATCAGTCATGAACATGCACTTTTAACCTCCGTCATCCGATAGCCTCTGCCGATGATCCAACGTCATTCGATTTCCCCGATCCGTGAACCGCTCGCGCGATAACATGCGGGAAAAGTGGTTTCTCCCCTCTCCCATCTGCCGCGTGTCGTGCGTCTATTGCGTCATGCCCCTTTGTATCATTACCGCTGCCTTCCCATAGGCGGTGCGATAAATACTGCCTGCCGCTAAAACCACTCTTCTCGACTGTTAAATTCCCTACAACTTTCGCTTCCGATCACCGTTGGATCTGCTGCCCGAGATCCAACGACCCTCATCTGTCCCACTCACGTACCTCCCTCTCTCCCACCATGAGATCTCAGCCATCCGTCAATCCCATCCAACGGTTAACATTCATTCCCAGCGCTTCGTTCATTTTCCATGCAGTCATCGTGTTTTGGCCTGTCTCGTGCATCCGAAGGAAAAAGACGATCGACTACCTGTACCCGACATAGTTACTCTTCAACTACTTCATTCAAGAGCACTATGGCCGAAGAGAAAAAGGACATTCCTCGAGCAGTTCACAACATTTATCAGTTATAGATCACTCTTCCATAGGACATTCTACCTACTCAGGAAGGACAGCCAAGTACCAGAAAATGTCAAATATATTCATTCAAGCAGTAGATTGTAGCAGAGATTTTTATCAAATAGTTAACGTGGTTGGTGGTCCACTATGACCCCTCCATGTATAGGATAGAAGATATTTTTATAATCAACCTCTATATATATACAGAATGCAGAATGTAATAGGTTGATGAATGTTATTTTGTTGTAAGTTTCAACTTCTAGAGACTGTAACTACTATGATACCTGCAGCGTCTGGTCTTCATTTTCAGCTAATACAAGCTTCTTTTGCTGTCAATTTCTCATTTTCCACTTCTCCTTTGTTCCAGGCTATGCCTGTTATGCATTTATTCATGTGTTGTTGATGTTTAGTATTAGAGGGGCTGTCATCCCACCTCTGTGTTAGAATTTAGCATGTATCATTGAATTTGTATGCAGGTTTCTATTGTTTTAATGCCAAAGAGCTGTCATCTTGTCTGTGCATTAGGAAATAGATTTACAGACCTCTTAACTGGTTGCAACTAGCCATCACAGGGTCCTGTGCATCTGCTGGTGTGATCAATATTCTCCATCATCACATTTTCCTTAAACTGTGAGTAATTGGTGATCTAAAGCCTTGTAGTCTGGGGGTGTTCACCCATGTCTGGGGTTAAGCACAGTAGAAGTGGTTATCTGGCTTGAATATGCAACATTTCTTTCATTCATCCACCATTTTTCCAACATTTTTTTGAGTTTGTAATGTTCCCAAGCATCTTTGAGATACAACCTAGGAGAGTTTCTTGGGGTGATAACATTAATTGGCACCGTTTCCGGGGAGAGGAGGTTGAAGCTCAGCTTCCCTGGGAGACGACACAGTTCCAGATTTTGATGATAGACAAGGTCTGGGCACATTTCTGGTTGTAATCATCTATCTGGCAACTCCACTGGAGGAAGACTAACCTTTGGTGACTCCACATTCCAGTCCTGGCTCAGTTTGTGAGACATACTCGAAGAAATCCTCAAAAATCATCAGCTAAACCAGTACCTAACCCTGAGAAGATTATCAAGTTGAAGAAAACATCGCAGAAAGGAGCATTATGATTAGGTAATCCTAAGAAATCTTATATATCTCTGCAAGAGGAGGTTATAGTTGAAAATAGACAGTTTGAAGAATTAGAACTTGGTATTGCTAGTGAAGAATCACCTGCAGAGATTCATACAGCTCCTTGTACAGTTAGTTCCCCTTTGGATCTCAATCCAAAGATTGCATCCCATACAGTCCATCACATTCCCATGTCTCTATCATCCATTTCACTATTTCCCACTTTTCAATCTACCAATAGCATTCCACATGCCCCAGCCATGGCAAGCCAGCAAGCACCTACGAGGATGGAAAGAATTGTTGCTGCTAGGTATGGACCCTTAGTATTGCCTATTCCTTTGAATGCCATGCCTGTGGGAGAGTACCAAAAATACATGCCTAAGTTCATTGGTACAGATGGGGTAACTACTGAAGAACACCTTGAAGCTTTTTACAATTATGTTGATAACTTAGACATTAGTGAAAATGATGTGTGGATGAGAGTTTTTGTCCAGAGCCTTGATGGAGAGGCCAGAAAATGGTTCAAAGAATTGACTCATACATCAATTGCTGATATCGAAGCTTTAGATCATGCATTTTTAAAGCACTGGGGAGATAAGAAGGACTTGCTGTATTACCATACCGAGTTTGGTAACCTGAAGAGAGAAAATGGAGAATCTTTTCTTGATTTCAATAAAATATTTAATAGGATGTATAGTAAAATTCCAATTGAGGTAAAGCCAACTCCCACTTCGGCCAAAATCACTTATGCCAACGCTTTTGACTCTGATTTCTACTTATTATTGAGAGAAAGGAGTTGTGCTACTCTGGCAGACATGCAAGATGCAACTCTAGAATTAGAATCTAACATTATGGCTGCAGAAAAACTTAAAAGTCATGCTGACAGAAGAAGGCAGAGAGGTGATGCTTCTTCTTCCTCTGCCTCATCTGCAGAGCCTAAATTAGATAAAATGACTAGAATGATAGAGTCATTGGCTGCTGAAATTTCTAAGCTGAAAGTTGAGTAGAACTCAGGAAAAACAAGGCATCATAACACATTTTCTCCAAGAAACTCAAATCCATACAGAAGAGCAAATGGACAGCTGCAAATCATCCAGAGGGGTAAAGAACCAAATGAATATCACAAAGTTAGAGCTCCTTTCCAAAATGTAGTCATGGAGGAAGAACATATTGAAGATGAGGATGAAATACATTGCATGGAAGATAAAGGCAATGCTGCCTTCTTAACATTGACTGAATATGAAGAGTCTTTGCTGCAGGAATAAGACAGTCAAAGGTGGGACAGAGAAGCTGTTCTACAAACTGGGGAGCAACAAAGGTATAATCTGAGGTCGAATGCAAATAATGTCAGGGAGAACCCTGCCCAAAGAGCTGTTGTCCAAACAGAGTCACAGAATACCAGACAGAAAAGACCAGCAGCTGATCCAGTCATCCTCAAAGCCCCAGTTCAAGAGGTAAGAGGTCCTGACAAGTCCCCTTCTCCTTTCAGTCTTGAAGCAGAAGTCCAGAAATTAAAAATATTTGTGCCTCTGTTAGAACTTGTAAAGAGTGAAGTGTTTAGAAAGCCTATCCTTGAATCCCTTGAGTTGAAAGCCACACAAACCTCCACTGACTCTGTCAATTTGCAAGATGATAGACCTGTAGTTGTGCTAAGCCCAATGACCGAGCCTGCTGATAATAACTCTCCATCTTTTTATGTCTCCTTGACCATTCATGATAAAATCCTTCACAACTGCCTGCTAGACACAGGGGCTAGCCACAATCTGATGCCAAAAGCTGTCATGGAAGAGTTAGGCTTTGATATCACTAGACCATATCATGATTTATTCTCTTTTGGTTCAAGGAAAGTAAAATGCTTGGGATTGATTAAAGACCTAGCCTTTACCCTAACTCAGCTGCCTATGAAGAGCATGGTAATGGACATTGTGGTGGCAGATGTCCCTCCTAAGTTTGGCATGTTACTATCTAGAGGATGGATTAAGGACTAGGTGGGACATTACAAAATGATCTATCTTATGCCATTGTCCTAGTTTTTGGAGGAGAAAGTAGGAGATTATACAGAGAAGCACAACTGGCATATATAATCAGTGATGAGAAGAATCCTACAAATCATCCTATATATGTTGTGGACACTGACTTTGGAGCATGTATTCTCCAAATAGAAGAATCTCAGAAGGCCTCAGTGCAGATAAGGAAACCAACAGTTCAAGCCAAGGAAGAGCAAGGAAGTTGGGTTTGGGAGATGTTCTTTGATGGAGCATGTTCCAGGGAGACTGCAGGAGCAGGGGTGGTGTTGATATCTCCAAAACAAGAAAGCACACAACTATCTTTTAAGTTGGCTTTTCAAGTCACGAACAATATAGCAGAATATGAGGCTTTAATATTGGGCCTTAACGCAGCAAAAGATAGAGGAATCAAGAACATAAAGGTGTTTGGAGATGCTGATCTGATCATTCAGCCAGTAAATAAAACATTTCAAGCAAAGCACCCAAGGCTGAAAGCATACAGAGATGAGGTATGGAGACTCAAATATTCCTTTGATGATTTTTGTATTTCATTTATTCCTAGAGCCAAAAATCAGCTTGCTGATTCTCTTACTGTGTTTACTAGTCTATTTATCCCTCCCATGCCTCCCAGACTAGTTTATGAAGTCCAAATGAAATATAGACCATCCTTGCTTGATAATGTTCACCATTGGAAGGTTTTTAATGATGATAATGAATTGAATAGATTCTTGCAAGTCATTGATGAATTTTTTGAAATGCAAATTGATCAAGAGAATGAGGCCTTGGAAGATAACCCCCAAGCCCAGCTTAGAAAATAAAAAGATAGCATTGTCCAACTCCCTAGTAATCATATTCCCAAGGGTCTAATTCCTCTAGAAAGATTGTTTGACCATAATGATGTACCTTACAAGGCAGCCCAAAAAGAAGACCAATTTGCAGTCTTTAAGCACGATATAGGAAGTCCAGGTTAGCCTAGATATATAAATTTATCCACCCATCTGTCTGCTAATCAAAGTTCTGAATACTGCAAATTAATGAAGCAATTTGCTGATGTGTTTTCCTGGGAATATAGTGACCTGAAAACGTACGATAAAAACATAATCCAGCATAAGATCCCTCTGGAGAAAGACACCATTCCTTTCAAACAAAAGCTGAGACCAAGAAATCCTATGCTTCTTCCCCTGATTGAAAAAGAAATTAAAAATTTGCTCGCTGCCAAGATCATAGTCCCTCTCAGATATTCAAAATGGGTAGCCAACCTAGTAGTAATGAGGAAGAAAAGTGGAGAAATCAGATTTTGTGTTGATTTCAGAAACTTAAACAAATGCTCAAAGAAAGATAATTATCCCTTATCCAAAATGGAGCATTTGTTGCAAAAAGTCTCAGGAGCCAAAGTGATGTCTTTCATAGATGGATTTTCAGGCTTTAATTAGATTGTTGTACATCTAGATGACCAAGAGAAAACTGCATTTACCACTCCTTGGGGCACTTTTATGTATGCCAAGATGCCTTTTGGATTGATGAATGCTGGAGCCACTTTTCACAGAGCTATGGATATAGCATTTGTGGGAGAGAAGGATAAATTTGTCCTGATCTACCTTGATGATATAACAGTATACTCCAGCAGCCGTCACAACCATTTGCAGCATTTGAAGAAGGTGTTCCTGAAGTGCAGGAGGTTTGGAATTTTAGTCAATCCTAAAAAATCACAATTTGCTTTAGAAGAAGGCAAGTTGTTAGGACATATTGTCTTTGCCGCAGGTGTCCAAATTGACCCAAAAAGAGTAAAGGCCATACAAACTTTGTCTGTCCCGAGATCGAATAAGGATTTCCAATCCTTTCTGGGCAAAATTAATTTTGTGAGGAGGTTTATACCAAATTTTGCAGAACTAGTGAAGCATATTACCTCCATGTTGAGAAAAGGGTCAGAGGTAAGATGGACTGATGCAATAAGAAAATCATTTGATTCCATCAAGAAGGCTATAGTGGAAGCTCCCACATTAATAAGTCCAGATTACAACAAGGAGTTCCATGTATTTTCATTTGCCTCTGAAGACACCATTGCAGCAATTTTATTGCAAGCAGATGAATAAGGTTCAGAGCATCCAGTAGCATTTGTCAGCAAGAATTTGAGGGATGCTGAACTGAGGTATGATATGATTGAAAAACAAGCATATGCCCTTATCAAATCCTTGAAAGCTTTCAGAGTTTATATTTTTGCATTCAAAGATAATTGCATATGTGCCATCTACTGCAATAAAAGATGTTTTAACAAAACCTGATGCTGATGGAAGAAGGGCTAAATGGATTACAAAGTTGATTAAATTTAATATATGATTGAAGCCCACTAAGCTTGTCAGAGGTCAGGGCCTTGCCAAGTTGTTAGCCGAAGAAAATTGCAGAACTTTGGACATAAACCTAATGTGCCTGAATTCAAAAAATGGTCAAACAAAAGAAGAGGAAGCGGTTGAAGCAAAGAGAGAGCAGTCAGTGGCAGAAAATCTAGCTTCTTGTGACTGGTATTCCGAAATAATTAAATTTTTGCTGAAGCTAGAAATCCCTCCAACTTTTACTCAAAGTCAAGCAAGAACGATTAAGCTTAGAGCAGCTAAATATTGTATTAATGAAAATTTGCTCTATTGGAGGGATCCATCTAGGGTGCTTTTGAGGTGTTTGGACAAAGAATAATCAATGGAAGTTATGCAACAGTTTCATTTCAGCATGTGTGGAGGACACCATTATTGGAAGACTACAGCTCACACAATCCTGAGAGCTGGTTACTATTGGCCCTCCTTATTTTCTGATGTATTTTCATTTGTTAAATCTTGTGACAGGTGCCAAAGATTTGAAGGAAAACAATAGTTGAAGTCCCTGCCCTTAAAACCAATATTTGCAAAAGGACCTTTTCAGCAATGGGGCTTGTATTTCATTGGAGAAATCAATCCACATTTCAGTGGCCAGCACAGGTGGATATTAGTAGCCACTGATTATTTTACCAAGTGGATTGAAGCGATCCCTACCAGGAAGGCTGATCATGAGGTGGTCATGAAGTTTTTAACAGAAAATATCTTTACTAGATTTGGTTGTCCACACAAATTAATCACAGATAATGCAGCAGCCTTCAGGGCAAAAGAATTGGTGGAAATGTGTGATTCAATGGGTATTAAACTTGTTCATTCCACCTCATATTACCCTCAAGGTAATGGTCTAGCAGAATCTTCCAACAAAAGTTTAATAAGGATAATTAAGAAGTTGTTGGAGGACAACAAAAAGAATTGGGATTCAAAGCTCAAATATGCACTTTGGGCTGACAGAGTGACCATTAAGAGATCTATAAATAATTCTCCATTTAAGCTGGTATATGGCACAAAGGGAGTATTTCCAATTTAGCTTACTCTCCCTGTGGCAAAGTTCCTTTAATCAGAGCAGAATGAGGAAGAAGACATGGCAAAAAGAATCACAGATTTAGCAGAGGTACATCAAATCAGAGAACAACTGGTTGAAAAGGTTGCAGCACATCAGAAAAAGATCAAGGAAGCTTTTGACAGGAAAACAAAAGTAGACAATTTTCAGGTTGGAGACTTGGTCCTGAAATGGGATGCACTGAAAGAAAAGAAAGGCAATCATGGGAAATTTGATGCTTTTTGGACAGGGCCTTTCATCATTTCTCAAATTCAAGGGAACAACACCTTCATACTGAAAAGTATGGGAGGAGAAGCAGTTTTTGATGGCTCGGTTAATGGGCGTTTTCTGAAAATTTATGTGATTTAAGGTCTTTGGCCTTAAAAGTTGTAAATATTTTGCTTTAGTAGTTTGTGTAGGTTCAGTCAAACTCCATGCCCAATGGAACACTAGGAATTTTTCTACTTCGTTTTTATCAGGGAGGCATTGATCTGCAGGTTCTTGAGACCTCACAGGGAGGATCTCATCCCCAGAAGGAGCCAAAATGTTAGCGCTGCTACATGCTTTAATATTTGATGGTCAAAGAACAGGTCTAGCCATGTTGGTTGTGCTCACAAAGGGCTCTTATTTGTCATTTTCCTCCTGCCCCTTTATTTCGTTCATACTCCCATAACCTCCTTGCTTTCCCTGTGTTCCTCCAAACTCCGCATAACTCATATTTCCTAAGCCCCTAGACGCTAATGATTTAAAACTCATATAACTGTGTGCCTTCGCAAAAAGCACTACCCTCCAAATCCTTCCCCTTCACATCAGTCATGAACATGCACTTTTAACCTCCGTCATCCGATAGCCTCCGCCGATGATCCAACATCATTCGCTTTCCTCGATCCCGTGAACCGCTCGCGCGATAACGCGTGGGAAAAGTGGTTTCTCCCCGGTCCCATTTGCCGCGTGTCGTGCATCTATTGCGTCGTGCCCCTTTGTACAATTACCGTTGCCTTCCCGTAGGCGGTGCGATAAATACCGCCTGCCGCTCAAACCACTCTTCTCGATTGTTAAATTCCCTGCAGCTTTTGCTCCCGATCACCGTTGGATCTGCCACCCGAGATCCAACGACCCTCATCTGTCCCACTCACATACCTCCCTCTGTCTCCCGCCATGAGATCTCAGCCATTCGTCAATCCCATCCAACGGTTAACATTCATTCCCAGCCCTTCATTCATTTTCCATGCAGTCATCGTGTTTTGGCCTGTCTCGTGCATCCGAAGGAAAAAGACGATCAACTACCTGTACCCGACATAGTTACTCTTCAACTACTTCATTCAAAAGCACTGCCGAAGAGCAAAAGGACATTCCTCGAGCAATTCACAACATTTATTAGTTATGGATCACTTTTCCATAGGACATTCTACCTGCTCAGGAAGGACATCCAAGTACCAGAAAATGTCAAATATATTCATTCAAGCAGCAGATTGTAGTAGAGATTTTTATCAGATAGTTAATGTGGTTTGTGGTCCATTATGACCCCTCCACGCATAGGATAACATATATTTTTATAATCAACCTCTATATATATCCAGAACTCAGAATGTAATAGGTTGATGAATGTTATTTTGTTGTAAGTTTCAACTTCTGGAGACTGTAACTACTGTGATACCTGCAACGTTTGGTCTTCATTTTCAGCTAATACAAGCTTCTTTTGCTGTCAATTGCTCATTTTCCACTTCTCCTTTGTTCCAGGCTGTGCCTGTTATGCATTTATTCATGTGTTGTTGATGTTTAGCATTAGAGGGGCTATCATCCCACCTTTGTGTTAGAACTTAGCATGTATCATTGAATTTGTATGCAAGTTTCTGTTGTTTTAATGCCAGAGAGCTGTCATCCTATCTATGCATTAGGAAATAGATTTACAGACCTTTTAACTGGTTGCAGCTGGCCATCACAAGGTACTATGCATCTGCTGGTGTGATCAATATTCTCCATCATCACATTTTCCTTAAATTGTGAGTAATTGGTGGTCTAGAGCCTTGTAGTCTGGGGGTGTTCACCCATGTCCGGGGTTAAGCAGAGTAGAAGTGGTTATCTGGCTTGAATATGCAGCATTTCTTTCATTCATCCACCATTTTTCCAACATTTTGTTGAGTTTGTAATGTTCCCGAGCATCTCTGAGATACAACCTAGGAGAGTTTCTTGGGGTGATAACACCTCCCACACCTGACACACCTTCTTTTTGAAAAGGACACAAGGGTGGGATTTTACCCACTTATGTATACATGGGTCACGAGATAGTTAATATAATCTCTATGGGTGTAACTACATGTTTGAACACTACCTCAAGGTGTTCCCTTGATTTTAAGGGTAGGAGAACCTCATGAGAATTGAACATTTTCTAATGGTGAGGGACTCCTCGCTTTTCACCATTGGATCCAAGTTGCTCCTTTGGGAACCAACATTGTTAATGTTGATATTGTTGTTCTCACAACTTTGCTACAACACATAAGCTATCTACAATATTAGTGGTGATGCTTTACAAGAAATCAAGGATTTGTTATTATACATTCTTTTACTTAATTAATTTTATATTTTATTTTATGTTTGAAATATGTATATATTGGAGGAAGAGGAGAAGGACAAAGAAGACAATTAGGTTTCTGAAAAGAAGATTTCTTTCTTAAAATTTGGACTTCAAGATTGACAAAAAGGAGCAATTTACTTATTTTTGGGTTATTAAAAAGATAATCAATAATTACATGTAAAAAAACGTTTAGGCATTAATAGGGTCCAAAGTCTTGAATTGAAAATTGAAAATATTAAAATATATTTAAGCATGGGCAACTCATTCATCGAGAAGAGGAAGCTAGAGGCATATTCTTGTTACCAATAATGAAAAGAAGGTAATGGATGACATGGAGGAGCTGAGACAATGATGACTTATCAAAGTTTTTGGTGGAAAAATTGCCTCTACTAGATCTAATCCCCTAGAAAATGCATAATGGGTTCACATCAACAAAAGCTAAGTTCTACATTTCACCTCTAAGAAAATGGTTGGTGGAAAAATTGCCTTTATTGGATCTAATCCCCTAGATAATGCATAATGGGTTCATCAACAAAAGCTACGTTCTACATTTCACCTCTAAGAAAATGGTTGGTGGAAAAATTGCCTCTACTGGATCTAATCCCCTAGATAATGCATAATGGGTTCTCATCAACAAAAGCTAAGTTCTACATTTCACCTCTAAGAAAATGGTTTTTATTCATTTGTTTCTATGTTTAAATTAGATTGAGAAGCAAAATTTTTGGAAGACCTTGAGCTATTTAAGGGTTTAAGCTTTGCTTTAATATTCAAGTGGATAAGGTAAAATTGACTCACTAAAGTTATTAGTGGTTTTTGGTTCTAGGTTTATGAATTTTTCCCATAATATTGATGTGATTCAAAGTCCAAAAACTCCATGTTATAAGAAGAGCTTCGGCGTAAATCACATAAAAAAGACCTTTGTCGACGCGTTTCGAACCCACTAGTGTGGTTCATCGTCAGGACAAGTTGAAGAAACACATCTGGCCTAGCATGTTAAATAGACTGAGCAGAGACTCCAACAGCTAAGTAACGGCTACTTTGGACTATAGGACCCAGGTCTAAAATAAATTTAATATTATTATTATTTTTATAATATTAAGATTAATAATATATTATTCTAATTCTGGAAATAAGTAAAATTAGGTACAATTAATAAATGAGAGAATAGTATCAAAATTTTATTTATTTAAATTAGAATAATAACAATGGGTTGTTTAATAAAATAATTCTAATGGTTATTAAAAATAAAAATAATAAAAATGATTTATTTAATAATATATATTCTAAGTCAAAACAATAATAATAGTAATAGGTTGTTAGGATAGAAATAAATAAATAATAATAATATTAGGATGAAAATAAATATATAATTTTAATGGTAAGATTAAACCAATAAATAATTCATTTATTAATTAATATTTATTAAATATATATAAATTAGTTTGTTAAGGTAAACGATGAGAATAATCATGATGGTAAGTTAAAAAGGTAAGTTAATCTGTTTATAAAATTCTTACTAATTATTATTGTTGTTATATCAAATTTGATCTGTTTATAAAATTATTTAATTTGTTAATTAATAATACTATTATAAATATCAGGAAACCTAAACATTAATAGTTAGTTTAAAAGGTTAATAAGATTGTTTTTATTAAATAATTTAATTTATTTCTAAGATATAATATATATATAAAATTATTTTAGTTAAAATAATAATATAAATTGTTTTAAGAGAAGAATATCATATCATACTCTATACGTTAGTAAAAAAAATAAAAATAAAAATAAAAATAATAATTAATAATTAAAAAAATGAAATAAAATAAATAAACCAATGAATAAATAAATAATAGTGGTAATAATAATAATAATAAAGATAAAAATAAAACCAAAAAATGAATTAGACTCAAGAATAAATGATAACTAACTATGTTAATAATAATAACCTTATGAATACATTAAATAATTAAATAACCCAGCTGATAAAGGTCCCCATCTAAAATTAAGAAGAATGATAATAATCATAAACAAAAAAAAGGAAAATATAAAATTGCTCACGATATATATCTATATAAAAAAGAGGAGATTATATTAAACGAACACTAAGGAAAGAAACCAACATGGAAGAGCGACAAAGGGACACAAGAGGCGAAGACCAGGAGAAAATCCAAAGGAAATCCTAGATCAAGGAGTTCATTCAAGCCACATTGGGTGTTGAGCGTGCGTGGGGTGGGATGCCTCATTTCCGGCGAGTGGATGATGTGTCTTAGGGTCGGCTGCGGGGGTGGACGACAGGCTGCATGGAGAACCCACGATTCATACAAACATACATGACAGGCCCCATCCTGGGTCTCCATAATTTGTTTCACTATCAACCTCGCCTTCCCTCCCTAAGACGAGGTGGTGGGTTACTCGGTTCATCAAGCCTTGTGCTGAGACTAAACTGTTAAGTTTTGGTTATGACTTTTTATGGGATCAGATCACTAGTTTACATAAGTGGACACTCGTGGGGAGGTGGATTTTTGCTGACCCAACTGAGAAGGATATCTAGCACTGGGTGAACAGAACTTGGTCGACAATGTTAGGTTATTTGCCTAAGGTGAGTGTGCTGATGAATGCTTGGTTCACTTTCCATTTCCTTCACAATGATAACTCAGAAGAATTCTCAAGATCCATGGGTACGCGGTCAATGTTTTCTTCAGCTCCACCGATGGATGACATAGTCTGGGTGAAGCTTTTGGGCCTCCCCCTGGAATTCTGAACTAAGAATTCCTTGATGACGATTGGCAACTCGATTGGATGCTTCATATACTTGGACCCTGGTATTGTGGGCGCTCGGGATAAACGAGTGGCTTGGATTCTGGTTGAGGTCAGTTTTGTGGGTGGACTCTTGGAGGACATTTATCTGGAGTGGGGGGCGATTAGATTCTGCCAGCGGATTGACTACTTGGGGATCCCTTTCAGATGCCTCTATTGCCACTACACTGGACATCTTATAAATCGATGCTTGGGTAGACGAAGGTCGCGATATCTTGGGTAGGGACACCAGATGAAATTTCTGAATGATTTGATTTGACATGACACTGGATTAGACGGGAGCTCCCCCTCAGGTATCTCCCCTCCTATCCCTTCTTCTGCTTTACATGATGCTTTGTCGTCTCCCCCCTATCTGGTGCATGCCTCCTCTGTCTCCTCGGACCCTATCATCTTTGTCTCATCCCCATGTCGGGTGCACTCCCAGGAGATTGCCAATGAGCCTCTCACTATCCATCGCCCTATCTTAGATTAGTTGTGGGTGTCCCCTCTGCCCTCCCTGGTGCCCCCCTCCTTTTTGCAACACCGTCGTTGGTGATTTCGCCATCCATGCCACCCCTTGAGTCGGCGTCTCCCACCCCACTTGATAGATCGGAGATGGCCTCCTCTCCCCTCAATTCTGTGGACAATGATATTGAATTCCTTCTCTAGAACTATGATTTGAACCTCAAATCTCTAACTATTCATAAAGGAAAGGCTCTAGTGTCGCCACCTCTTATTAGCCTCGCCTCTACCAAGAATATCACCGTCATAAACACAATCATTTTCGGGGCAGACCCTCCTCCGGACCTCCCCTTTTTCAGGGCTCTTCTGGCCTTCATGATGTTCCTATACTTTCCTCTATTGACCCCCGGGGACTTAGTGCTTAGCAGGCCTTTCTGGGTGTCCCATGATGAAGATTCTCTCATATAATATTAGGGGGTTGGGGGATCACTCCAAAAAATTGGATCTTCGCTAGATGATTCGCTTTCTTAGTTTTCTATCATTTTTATTCAAGAAACCTTATCCTTTGCGGCTCGGGCTATTTCATACTTTCTGGATATCTGCCCAACGTGGCATTTTGCTGGGGTGGACGCGACCGACCACTATGGGGGCTCATTAGCAACGTGGGATTCATAGAGGGTTTTATTTCGTGCACACAGTCTCATTGTTGGTATCCTATTGTCGGGTGATATCCATGGTTATGTATGTCATTTTCATCTTCTTAATTTGTACGCCCCATATAAAAATCACTCTTATTTTTGGGATTGCATACAAAACAACAACATTCTCAACATTAGTGGACTAATAATGGCAGGGGACTTTAACATCACCCTGTTTGAGTAGGAGAGATGGGGTGTCCATTCTCGGCCGGACCCTCTGGAAGATAGGTTGTTTGAACTTTTTGATGGACATCATATGAGGGATATCTGCCATGTTCCGATTTCACCTACCTGGAGCAATCGCAGAGTGGGGGATGAGTATATAGGTAAGTGGATTGACAGATTTATCATCAAGGAACAACTCGCTGAACAATTGGGGAATCTCAGATCTTGGATACATAGGACCCATATATCTAATCTCATGCCTATTATTCTACAATGGAGACTGGAGGACCAGAGAGTAGGCATTCCTTTCAAGTTCAACTGCGTTTGGTTAGAGGACAAGGAATACAACAATCTTGTAAGATTGACTTGGAATGAGGTGCAGATTCTGCAATGGGATATTGTGATGGGATATATGATGGAAAGACTTAGACATATCAAAGAAAAAAACCAAAGTATGGGAACAAAATAAGAAGAAACAAATGTACAGGGACTTGGAACAGATCACAAAAGAGATTGATAGATTTGGAAAATTGATGGAGTAGAGACATCCCTCGCAGGGAGATTGGGAATATCTCAGTATTTTAAAGGACAGAAAAAACAAGATCCTCCACATTCAGGAAGTAACATGGAATTTAAAGAGTAGAGCAATCTGGCTACGGGAGGGAGACCACAACACCAAATATTTCCATAAATTTGCAAACCATAAAAAGCAAACTAATTCTATTTGGAATATTGAGGATATGAATGGGGAGATAAAGAACACTTCAGAAGAGATTCATGCTGAGGCTGTATGATATTTTGAAAATTTATACAATCATCGGGAAGGGGTGAGATTTGAAGACCAGATGTGGGCATTGGAGCGGTACCCTCAAATGTCTGATGAGGAATCAAATGAGGAACTCTTTCGATCTACTAGCTTGGAGGAGGTCTTGGATGTTCTCAAATCTTTTGCCAAGGATAAGTGTTCGGGACCTGACGGATGGACGGTGGAGTTCTTCCTACATTTTTTTGATATCATGGGACGATACATACTGGATATTGTGGAGGAATCCAGGACTCAGGTATGATCGTGGGTGCTATAAACTCTACATTTTTTGCACTTATTCCCAAATCATCTAACCCCAATAAATTTGGTGATTTTTGAACCATCTCACTATGCAATATTTTATACAAGACGATCTCAAAGCTGATAACGGGTCATATCAAAAAAATATTGTCTTTACACATTTCTGGAGAACAATTCAGCTTTTTAAGTGACAGGCTTATTCATGATGCTATCGCTTCGGCTCAGAAAGCTATTCACACCATCCATACTAAGAAAAAAGAGGTTGTGGTCATGAAGATAGATCTCCACAAGGCATATGACTACGTGGACTGGTCCTATACTCACCTTTTGTTGCATAAGATTGGGCTTCATACTCAAAATGTTGAATGGATCATGGTCTGTATCACTTCTGCACATTTCGTTCTTCTGATCAATGGGTTGCCCTCCCTCTTTTTTCGTGTTGGCAGAGGTCTCAGACAAGGATGCTCGCTCTGAGCTCTCATTTTCATTTTGGTACTGGATGGCCTCAGTTTAAAGATCAAGGAGGGCAAAGCACTGGGAATGTTCCAGGGGGTCAATATCACCGGTCAGGTATGCATCACTCATCTATTTTTTGTTGATAACATCTTGACATTTGGTATTATTTCTAGATCCCAGTGGACTATCCTTCATTAGATACTTGGCAGATTTGGTGATGCTTCGGGGTTGATAACAAATGACAATAAATCCACTTTATATCATTCTGATGGGGATATGCAGGACATTGGATATATTGTTGATCTATTTGATGTTCATACGACTCTTATTCGGATGGGCTTTACTTACCTTGGATTTCGGCTCAAGCCCAACTGTTATACTCCAAAGGATTGGATGTGGTTGGTTGACAAGTATAAGAAGAAATTGTGCTCCTGGACGAACCACTTTCTCTCTTTGGGAGGCAGATATATCCTCTCTCTCACTGTTTTACAACAACTTGTTGTCTACTGGGCACATTTTTACTACATTTCGGTCTCCATTACAAATTGGCTTTGTTCTATCACTGCACAGTTCCACTGGGTTGGGAATAGCTCTTGTTTTAAATATCACCTATGCAAATGGGGTGCTCTGACACTACCAAAGGATGGGGGGAATGGGGTTTGCTAGATCAATGCATATTTAAGAAGGCATTGCGCATTAAATCTCTGTGGCGAGCTATGTGGGGTAGTGGGATCTGATAGGAGATATTCAAATATAAGTATTTGAAGGCCCGTAACTTGGAACATATTTACAAAGATACAAACATTAGTCTCTCCAGAGGATCATTGATCTGGCGATCTTTTCAAAAAGTCTAGGAATGCTAGCGTTTTGGGATGGTCTGGGGTTTTGAAAATGGCCACAAAAGCTTGATTAGCTTGGATCCGGTAATGGGGGTTGCCTCTGGAAATATATTGAATGAGAAAGCATTGTCTATGATACAATGTGGGGTCTTCTTCTATCTATCTCAAATTATACAGAGGTGGGAGGTTGGCTGCCGGTTTGGAAAAATGTTGTGGAAAAGCACTTGGCGAGTAGTGGCGCTATGGAATGGAACTCATATATCAAAAACTTGAGCAGTGTGAGACTTTGTTTTGAGAGAGGGGGTGACAATTTACATTGGTTTGGGAGGCTGGCAAAAGGGTCACCCATTGTGGCTGATACATACATGTGGTTGATGGGACAGAAAGCAACCCAGTGGGAAAGATCGTGATTTGCCAGAATCTAGAAATGGAAGATCCCCACAAAAATTATCCTATTTGCCTGTCTTGTTTGGAGAAATAAGATCCTCACGTGAAATAATCTGGGAAAAGGGGACATTTGGGGCCGGGTATATGTATTTTTTGTATGGCAGACTCTGAATCAACACAACATATCTTCTTCCTATGTGCATTCACAAATAGAATTTGAATTTTTTTCGTTGATGCTTTTCATTGATGAGCAATTTTGAAGAGTTCATGATAGACTGGATGAATGGTCAGAAGAATTATAGGACCCTCTCTCTTTTCATCATCTGGGAAATTTGGAGGGCCCATAATGGGTTCATATTTGAGGGACAAAAATTCAATTATTTATGGATTATACACAAAATTCTAACTTGGATGAAGGCCACCTCCTACGATACTGAGAATGTTGTTGATCGATCCTACAAGATGAGGCCCTTTGCGTATCAGACCCCTATTGGTTTCTTTGATGGTGTTGCCCAACCTAGAGATTGTGGATGTGGCGTGGTGTTGTGCATTGACTGGGGAACTCAATATCATATATGGTGGCATGGTGGCTCTGGGTCCAACACCAAGGTGAAGACTATTGCTTTATGGGGGCTACTTTGGTTTGCTATTCATAAGAATATTAACTCTCTGAATATCTATGGAGACTCGAAGGCATTGATTGATGGCATCAAGGGAACTACTGGATTCTTCCCCCCCTTCTCCTGGGGTGGCTCAGGAGGATCAAGCACATCTTGAGTTTGCTACTCTCATACACCATCTCACATGTATACTAGGAATATAATTTGATGGCTGACAACCTCTCCAAGGCTAGCTTGGGCAGATCTTTTGGTATAATTCACTATAGATACTTGGTTGAAAACAAGGTCCTAGAGGAGGCTAGGCTCCGCCTTGCCATGAACATCTCGCCACCTCACAAGCGAGACTCTATGTGGGTTTCGCAGTTATTGTGATGATTTCCAGTTTCTAGCATATGCATTTAGATACAATTTTGAATTACAATACTCATATAATGGTTGACTTTGTGCTGATATGGACTATTACATCATTTTTGTTAGACAATTGTTCATTATTTGATATTACTCTGGAAACTTTCTTATCCAACGCTTTGTTTTGACTGGATGGATGAAGCTATGGACTAAGTATATGTACTGTTTTTATTTTATAATAGAAGCATCATTTTTTCTTCTAAAAAAAAGTGATAAGCGTGATGGAGAATGTTTGTTTCTGTGCAGCGTCGTGGAACTCACAAGGAATAGAGCCCGCAAGACAAAGGGAAAAAGGATTGGCAAGATGAGTAAGAAAAGAAAGAGGAAAATGTGGATTATAGGTGGTTTGTATGATGGTTGAGTCATGGGTACGAGTTGTGCTGATGAGAGATATAGGCTAGTGCAAGTCATGTTTAAAGGCCAAGTCAAGGTATGGATCAAGTTAAATATGGAAGTCAAGGGAATGGTCACATAGATCTGAAAGATTTAAGATGGAGTGATATAGAGTGAAAGATCTTGTATGTTATGAGTAAACACCCTAAGGATTTTGGTCTAGGTCGTGAAATCCTATCATAGGGATGTGTATAACCCTAGGAAGTTGTAAGACCTGATGTTCACGAAGACATGTTGTGCAAGAGCAAGCATAGTTGTAAAGACCTTAAGAGTTTCCTCAGGGATGCATGTAGTGCAGTGGCGCATGGAGTCATCAAATTGTGGAATGAACTACTTGGAGAGGTACCAAGGTGGTAGGTGTAGTGACGATGTATTTATATGCTTGTTATTTCAATTGAAATTTGAGATACATTGTGCACTTTATTTTGTCAAATCAAGGTTAGTAAACTTGCGAGACACTCTATACAGTATACACAAGAAAGAGGATTCTCACCAAATTTCTAAATGACCTACGTTGCAAAAAGGAAATCCTATCATATTACAGATTCTAGGTGGAAGATGGTCTTGGTATATCAACATAAAGCACAACTAAGTGGCACCTTACACATTTAAGTTTCCTACTTTGAATGCTCAACTCTGTTTCACTTGTTATTCTAAAATTAGGCCATTATTTAGCACACAAATTATGTAACAGAAAACATGCTTGCATAAAGGAAACAAACTTGATTGAAATCAAAAGTAAATTAATAGAGAAAAAACAGGAAACTATGGTGCTTTTGATGCAACTCTAAGTGAGATGCTATGAGAGAGTTAAGGCCTTTTCCACCAAGAGAGGTAGTGGATGGCACTCCTGGTCCTTTGCTTAGCTTATCAATAATTTTTTCTTCAAATGAAACAATTATTCTATGATAATATGTTCATGAACATTACACAAGTACAAGAAATAAGATCACATAAAATGAAAAGAGTATATAAAATGGAATGAAATGCTACCATGATCTATTTGGAGTGAGCTCATTTCTCCTAAGAACAAAGTAACAAGTTATTCCATAATAATAAGCTAAAGCACTCGACATCTAAAACTAGAGAATGGAAATATGAGAAAAGAAGTTTGATTCTATTCCATCATAAGTTGGACAATTTCTCTCAGATTCATCTCCTTGAAATGGAGATGCCACTCTATTTTATACACAAACTTGCTTGAAACTAAAAACCCACTTGAGGATAAGAGATTCTCAAGTGGTTACAACAATTTGCTAAATATTGATCCACTAGAGAATATCCTCTAATGGTTACAACAAATATCTAAATATAGATCCACTTGAGGATAAAATATTTTCAAGTGGTTACAACAATTTGTTAAATATATTTCCACCAGAGAATATCCTCTAACGGTTACAACAAATATCTAAATATAGACCCACTTGAGGATAAAATATTCTCAAATAGTTACAACAACGAGAATAGTTCCAAGATTCTTGTTAACTTCCCACATAATTTGGGAGGCCTCTACTTGTTAAATTTGAAATTAGTCACATAGGAAGAATAACATGCTCAAAATATGTTCAAAAATGGATATTAATAGTATTAAACTCCCTAGGTCCATAGTATATATACAGAGGAGCTTTAAATCCATAATAAAAATGGATTTGCACACTTGAGCACATAGAAATATGCCTTTAAATTTATGAAATATATATTTCATTGTCTTCCCCAAGTGGTTGTACGATTGATAGTCCATCTTATTGTAGTACTTTGTTTATAATGCACTTGAAACCCCTCCTGCTATAGGTTTGATTTCACAACAACTGTATGAAAACCATATAGTTGTAGTAGCCAACAAAATGATTCCACTCTATGGCAAATGATGTGCAACAACCATGATTTATCCGAACATGATTTCGTAGCATGTGAAGCAAAACCATATAACAACTTGTCCACACATGAGTTGCAACTTCAAAATTAAATGCATAATATACTAATTATTTCTAATGTTAATCAGAAATCAAATGAAATACTAACAAATGTATTGAAAAATATTTTGCGCTTAAATCCCACATGTGAGCATTAGAAAGGGTAATACATGGTTATGGGTAAATGAAAAATGGATAAAATGAAGGAAATGAAGGTTTCAAATGATAGTAATTTGTGACTCAACATTGCCCCCAAACTCAATATATTCCATGTCCTCATGCAACCATGTACCTCTATATCAACCAAGATGTAAGGATAGATAGTTAATGAAGCTTCATTTTTTCATTGCATACTGCTTAATGTAATGGCTACACTTTCAAGCATAGGTCAAGTCATGAAACCTTCTTCAATTTTGCACTAGACTACAATGTTTCCCTTTGTTGTCAATTAGGTTGCTTGCTTATCTTCAAACACTCCATGATTTGTGTTATGTGTCTATGCTTGGTACAAGTATTTATGTTGATATATTTTGCCATGGACCACTCTACAAGAGGGGATATGTAGTAACATGATGGTACTGCAACAACTGATAAATGGCCTATTTCTTGTCACAACATGTCAAAAGAGGTTTGAAACATGAGTGTTGTGGTTTTAAATGAAAATGTGGGCAACATAACTAGTTATTTTTTTCTTTTGAATAATTCATTAACATCATATGTAGTGCACAACACCTCTTATGAGTATGAATTTCACAACTCAACAAGTACCTTTGTAACATGTACACAATATGTATGAAATGATTCGCAATCATCATACCATATGTAGTGTATCCTCCAATGATCCTCAACTTTTTCTTCATGGTTCCTAAGGGGAAGCATGTTCCTCTTTTCAGTGATTTCTGTGGCTTGTCCATGTTAGTTGCCTCTTTTTCCTTTGTTGGTTCTTGTGTAGCAGCAATGAGGCCTTCTATTGTTGATTATTGTGGAGTATTAAATTGACATAATACATTTTCTTAAGTAGCTTCTAATCCTTCTCATTGCTTAGATGATTAGGGAGGTGTTGACATGGGCATGAACCATGGAGATAAGGTAAGATGATGTCATGGTTTGGAAGGACTGGATTGAACAAGGATGGGGATGATATCATAATCATAAGGTGTGGTCATGAATGGTAAATGTGAAGATGTTCTTCCCCCCAAACTCAAAACTTTTTCCATCCTCAGAAAGATATAAATGGTAGGGAAATATAAGAGAAAAAAGACTTACATTGATTTCCAGATACAAATCTAAAGTATTCAATGAATTTGATAAACAAAAGGAAAGAAGAAGCATACCTATACCTACCTATGAGATTTTGGAGCATGGATATAATCTTTTGTAGCGATTTCTTCACAGATTCTCCATACGTTCTCAAGGCATAGAGCAACCATCTCTGAAAATTTGTTGGTTGTTGTGTGGCAATAATAAATCCTTCTGAAGTTGATAGGTATTAGTTATTGTGTGAAAACACCTATTTCTTCAGTAATATTGTGGTTGGTTCTTGTGTGACAACCACATGAATGGTAGATTTTGGTTTGTTATGTAACCAAATCATAAAAGAAATAGATCAACGACTTCAAAATTAGCCTCTTTGAGGGGGCAACCTCCTTTACATCACATAAATGAACAATTCTTGAATGATTCAAATGACAAGACCTCCTTTATATATATAGGAGTCTAAGGGCTCACAATATAATCAGAGCCCACATAACAAAAATGATGTAAGGGCACAACAATAACAATAGTGGGCTTTTATGGGGCACAATAATAATAATATGGGGACTACATGGGCACATCAATAACAATAAGGGGGCTACACTAACAATAACAATAAGGGGCTACACTAGTATTATAGGGACCTAACATGCCCCTCTTCTTCAAAAAAGTTTTGTCCTCAATGCTTGAGTAGTTATGGATGCTTATGTATAAATTCTCATCATCCCATGTGGAACCTTCAGCAGATAAGTTCTTCCACTTGATGAGATACTCTAAAACTGATCAATTTTGTAGTTATCAGTTTCTTGTTTCCGTGACTTCTTCAAGTTCCAATATGATTTTTCCTTGCTCGTCAAGTTCTAGAAATATTTTTTGAACTCAAAGCTTGTCACCTATAACCTTCTTTAAGCATGAAACATGGAAAACTAGGTGCACTCTAGAAGATGCAGGAAGCTCCAATTTGTATGCCATAGTACCAATATTTCGCAACACCTTGTAAGGACCATAATACTTTGGTGATAATTTATTATCGTTCTTAGCTTTCTTGAGGGACATTTGTTTGTATGGTTGTAGCCGTAAAAATACCTAGTTGCCTACATTGAAACTTCTTTTGCTGCGATGATGATCTGCCTATTGTTTCATTCGATTCTACACCAAAGTGAAGTTATCCTTTAAGAGGTGGAGAACTTGTTGTTAATGCTTGATGTGATCTTCCACTACTTGAACCTTAGAATTTTCTCTTAAATATGATGTTATGGACGGTGGATGATATCCATAAAGTGCCATAATTTGGGTCATTTTTGCCACAATATGGAAGGAAGTGTTATACCGCCATTCAATGAGAGGTAACCAGTTGACCCATTGTGTTTATTTATTAGATACAAAGTAACAAAGATACCCTTCCAAACACTTTTTCACTATCTCAGTTTTCCCATCAGATTGAGGATGATAAGAAGACCAATGAGCTATGAGCTAATTGAGTACCCAGACAAGAAAATAATTATGTCCAAAAATTTCTAGTGAAAATGGGATCTTTGTCGCTTACAATAATCTTTGGGTTTCCATGTAGCTTTTGTATTGTTTCCATAAATGCAATAGCAAATGTACTGACTTTAAATGGATCAGATAATGCACAAACTTGTACATACTTCGTAAGTTTATCAACTACCACCATCATGAAACTTTTTCCTTCGGACTTGGGTAAACCTGTGATAAAATCCATTGATACCTTCTCCTTTGTAACAGACTCAAGGTCTTAATTGTATGAACTTTATTTTGTTGGAAAACCAAACATTCTACCACAAACTTTTGAATATCATATTTAAGGCCATCCTAAAAAAATCCCATCTTGACCATGTGTGTAACACCCTCCTCCCACATCCACCCAAGTAACCATGTCAACCGGGGTAAACATGAGACGATAGGCTACTATTATCATATTCGACCTCCTATGTGACCTTAAGGAAGTGGAATCGATAGAGCATCACGCACAATCATCCAACACCATCAACAGAACCCTCAAGAGACAAGTCAGCCACTCAGACATCCTATCCCTGGGTCCCACTGTTATTCTGGATCTCTTAGGCCATAGTCACTCTCATGTTATGGGAAAAGGAGCAACGAACAACCTAAAGTCACTCTCACATGCTTGCTTGTTAGCAACCAAAGACCAAAATTACCAGTTCTATTCCAACAACCCCAATATTTATGCCACTTTTTCAGGCCCATAGCCCAGGCTACTGCCTAGAATGGAGTGATAGCTTGAGATTAGTAGAACTACATAGAAACAATGATGCAAAAGAATTAAGCTGAACAAGACCATAACTAGACCCCTACTAGTCATGACAACCATTTCTTCAAACATATCATCATGTAACCTACAGGTGTAAACAACGAAATTAAGTGTAGGGATCTCATACCAATTTGAGAATCGTTATGAACCATTGTTCCCTCATATCATTTGTTGCATTATCCTCTATTAGGTCATAGACACATTATCCATTCATATACAAGTAAAAACAAGATGAGATCCATACATAGTTGTTGTCATAAAATATACATATAACCAGCATAATAGGAACAAAAATACCATAAACATATCAGTCATCAAAATCCACATATACATCAATACATTTATACATGAAAATTAAGGGAATGGGTTTCTCATTAATGAATGCATTAAACCAACTGAAGATGGGACTACCACGTTCCACCAGACCATAGATTGGTTGAGCCAAGTCTCTCTTCATCCAATCACCCCCATGCCATATTCCAAACATGAATGTGGGACTCGTAGAACACACTAAGAACACCAATCAACACGGATACCACCAGAGTTCTCCGCCTACGTCGTGAAGAATTTGAGTGCCTGCTAGTCTCTCAAGATTTACTGTGCATCCATAGTCTAATCTAGGGATCACTAGGCCCTACGCCAAGACATACTCTCTAGGATTTACCCTGTATCCCATCCCAGACTCACTAGGCCCAACGGAGATAGAATCCACCTCTTGGCTGTACCGTACATCCCGCCATTCACTGGAAAGGATTCATTGGCCCACCGAGGCACATAATCTGGCTTTACCACAAACCATAGTCCAGTTCAGGGGTTACTAGGCCAGTGGCTTCGTGATCCTTAGTCTGGTTCAGGGACCACTCAGACTATGTGTTTGCCAATTCGGAGATCCAACCCACTCAACTTCGAATCCAATCTAGCCATCCCACATAAACCATACGAGAGAACCCATCTCATCAAAACTATTAGGAAATGGAAAGGCTAGGCTGAAAATACTGTCACACCTGGAAAAACCCATGCCATGGTAGAAAAGTAACACATGCAATCCCAAGCATGCCAAATCTAGCAAGGAAAATATACATGCAAGTTGATACCTGCAATGAAGCCCGTTGTAGTTGCTTGATCCGGCGTTTCCCTACTTGATCTTTGCTTACTCTTGCCTTCTTTGCCTTTCTTGATCCAATACCAAAGTGCTCCAAGAAAATCTAAGTGTCCAAGAGAGAGAGAGAGAGAGAGAGAGAGAGAGAATATTGAGATAGCTCCAAAACTCAACTAACAAAAGGTTACCAACTGATTCTTAGAAGCCTTTTTATGAATGAGGCCTCTATTTTCTTCATTTTCCATTATTTTCCTCTTCATATGCAACCTGTGACCTTTCACCTCCTTTTTCTACTAATTTCCGTTATTTTCATAAATAAATGTGCCAAAAATTCCATTTTGCCTTTCCAAAGCCTTAGCCATTGCCTTTTCCAATTTCCTTAGCTATAAACAACCAAATGAACACCCCGTAGGATGTCTTGCCCAACATTAAGTTTGGAATAAGTGTCCCATCAACCATGGTTATTTTTTTTAACATTTATTACATGTAATTTTCACTAGGGCCGTTACACAACCCTCCCCCTTGGGGGACACCATCCTCGGTGTTCAATCACACATACACCTCAACAAATTGCTAAAATAAGACATACTGCTCATGGAGCTTTCTAACACAACTTTGAGCAGTACTTACACTAAAAGATCAACTCAAAACAAAACATCATGACAACATGATAACATACCGCATAGTGGAGCTTTATAACACAACTCATAATGATATTTACAATGATCATTTTGTTGAGTACCAATCCACAAGACATCATAACATCGTGATAACATAACCACATGATAGCATAGTAAGATGACAACATAATCATAGTAACATGACACCCATACCACATAGTGGAGCTTTATAACATAGCTCATGGCGGTATTTACATCCATATACATGTGTACATATAGCAACCTTACCAAAAACATATACCAAAACATATACTAAGCATCATATCTAAGCATATATCAAAACATCATATAGCATATACCAAGCCATCATAAATCATATATCAACCACCATAAAGCATATACCAAACCACCATATCGAAGTTGCTTTGCCTCAACCAGCAAACAAGGAAGGATACATATCCTGCATATGATCTACCATCTCCCATGTAGCTTCATCGGGCCCAAAGTGCTTCCATTTCACTTTAACTTGCTCGATTGCTCGGTTCCGAAGCATGAGAACCTTTTTATGCAATATACACTTAGGCTCTGACTAGAATTCTCCATCTGGTTCCACTTGAAATACATACCAGTCAATCACATGATCAACATCCTTAACATACTTCTTAAGCAAAGACACATGGAAAAGGTCATGGACTTTCACTATCGGAGGCAGTGTAAGTCGGTAGGCTACTGGCCCAATCCTTTCAGTGATAATAAAGGGTCCACAAAACTGTGGTGCCAGCTTGGCACATGATCCAATTAGCAAGGAGCTCTTCTTCAGTTTGATGCGCAATTACACCTATTCCCCAACTTGGAACTCCTTGAACAACATGTTCCTATCTACATAACTCTTCTGCCTAACCTTGCATTTATATTCTTCTTGATCACCTACATTTCCTATTCCATGTCTACCAATAGCTTTGGTCCAATCAACACCTTGCTAACCGGATCACTCCAACTAATAGGAGTGTTACAACTCCATCCATACAATACTTCAAAATGACTCATCCTCAATGACTCCTGATAACCATTGTTGTATGTGAACTCTACCAAAGGGAGATACTATTCCCACTTCCTTTGCTGATGCATCACATACATCCTCAACATGTCCTCTAATATCCTGTTGACCATCTCTATTTGTCCATATTTCCGTGGATGATAAGTTGTACTGAAGGCCAACTCTATGCCCAAATCTGCAAATAAACCCTTCCAAAACTTGGAAATAAACTTCACATCCCTATCTAACACAATCTTCTTTGGAACACATTGCAGCCTAACTACATCTCTGATGAATACCTATGTCACATCACTAGTTGAGAACATAGACTTCACCATAATGAAGTGTGCAACCTTTTTCAATCTTTCCATAATGACCATCATGGAATCATGTTGTTTCATTGTCTTCGGAAACCCTGTGATGAAATGCATGGAAATGACCTCCCATTTCCACTCTAGAATCGTGATCGGTTGTAAGAGTCCACCTAGCTATTTACACTCTACTTTTACTCGCTGACAGTTAAAACACCTTGCCACAAAATCTGTTATATCCCTCTTAAATTGAGCCAATATTAGAATTTCTTCACTGCTATCAGTGTATTCTGATAACCTGGTGACTTGAATATGGTTTCGCATGAAACTCCCTCAAGATCACCTTCTTGAGCTCACTGCTGCCGGGCACATATATGCTGTCTCGGAACCGACCAATCCATCTGTTGTAAGACAATAATCCATACCCTATGCACCTGTACCTATACCTATTCCTGTACCTGTACATGTAATATGACCTATACTTGTACCAACACCTTACTGTAACCTATGCACAATATCGATATACCTGACATCCTGCTGATTTGCCTGCAAAATCCTATCATGTAAGTTTGTCTCATAGGAGCTCATAGTTTTCAAGTGATGTACCTATACCCATATGTTGAGAGCATTTTCCACCCTGCTCTCTTTACCTTTGATGTACCTGATCTCGAAATCAAACTCATTGATCATGGCTAACCACCTAGCCTGCCTGGCGTTCAGATTTGGTTGGTCAAATCAATATGATCACTCATAAGTACAAAGCTCCTTCTAAGAATATAGTGTCTCCACATCTTTAATGCACTCAAGATCATGCATCGGGTAGTTATGCTCGTGCTCATTTAATTTTCTCAACTCATAGCATACCACCTGTCCATCCTGCATAAGGACTCCAACGAGTCCTCTCTTGCAAGAATATGTGCATACCACAAGCTCTTGGTCAGAAAATGCAATTTGTAGCACTGGTGCATGTGTCAACAACTGCATAAGATGCTCAAAGCTAGCCTCACTCTCCTCTATTGATTCGAACTTCTTACCTTTCGTTTGCAAAGACGTGATAAGATAAACAATCTGTGAGAAGTTCCTGATGAACCTCTTATAGTAGCCTGCCAAACCCATGAAAGATCTCACCTCATCCACACTCTTAGGAGCTACCCACTCCATGATGACTTTTATCTTCTCTGGATCTACTGTGATACCTTCCTTGGAGACAACATGCCCAAAGTAATATACCTCACTATGAAAGAAACTACAATTGTTGAGATTAGCATACAATTGATGCTCTCTCAATAACCTCAACACTGCTGCTAAATGCTGAACATGCTCTTCCTCATTTTTAGAATATACCAATATATCATCAATGAACACAATAACAAACTTATCCAACTATGGACACAACACACTATTCATAAAGCACATGAATGTATATGGAGCATTAGTTAAGCCAAATCGAACAACAACAAACTCATAATGCCCATACCTGGTCCTGGACGTAGTCTTGTAAATGTCCTCCTCCTTGATGCGTACCTGATAGTATCCAAACCTCATGTCAGTCTTCGAGAACAATGTTGCTCCCTTCAACTAGTCGAACAAGTCATCAATCCTTGGCAAAGGGTACTAGTTCTTGATAGTCACTTTGCTCAACTACCTATAGTCAATGCATAATCTGAGAGTTACATCTTTCTTCTTCACAAACAATATTGGTGCACCCCATGGTGATACACTCGACTTAACGTATCCCTGTGAGGTGGAAAATCTGTAATGTCATCAGGGAAAACATCCTGAAACTACTGCAAAACTGGGTACCTGTTCAACACATCTGCATCCTCAGCCACCTTACCCTTATCACTAGAAATGTGTATTTCAAATAGCTTGAATCCCTTCATGCCGCTACGCTTTTGTTGCATAGTTGTCACCATCCTAACTGATGTGGATTTCTTCCTACCCTGCAAGACTCTTGGTTCCCCATTGTCATCAATACACCCGATAGCTTTGTCATAATAGTCTACCTTGTTTCTATGAAGATAAAACCCATCAATGCCCAACAACATACTATATGATCCCAATGGTAATACATTTAGATGTGTTGCGGTAGGTATACCATTCCAATCAAATGCGCAAGCTCTTACCCAATGATGAACTCACTTCTTTGTACCTATAACCAACTGTACTAACCAAGACTCTGCATGCAATTCCTTAATTAAACCACACTTATCTACCAAGTTAGGATTAACATAGCTATAATTATATCCAAGCTCAATCAAAATAGAAATAATTTGATCACAAAGCTTACCGTCCATCTCAATGATAGATGCTTGGTGTTCTGCCTGCCTGTTCTCCACTGCTGCATAAATACGTGGAATACTCTGACCAACATCCCCAACAATTTGTGCCTCCTGTGAACTATATATCTTAGGCCTACCACCCTGATGCTGCAGAAAATCTCTCCTAAGTTTCTCCTCACCACATATCCAACACTCCAACCGACCAATACCCTCACCTCTATGTTGTTGTTGTTGTGACTCGTGTCCCTATTTAACTGCATTAAAATTCTTTTGCAGTGCCATATTTTCTTTCCCATCTATATTATGAGGCCTTGTCCTCTTATGCTGCCATTGACCTCTACCTTTTTATTTTCCCTTCTGTCCATGCTGAGATTCATTTTTACGCTTTGACTATTCATAGCAATGCTTCAACTTCCCAATGACTTCCTCAAGTGACCGAGGCTCATTATACCCAATATGATCTCTAAATGCTAATGGAAAATCACTGAAAAAAATCTGAACTATAGCCTTCTCATCAATAAGATACAATACATACCTCAATAGCTCCATAAACTTGGTAGTGTACTCTTCATCTATCATTGATCCCATCTTTATCTCATAGAATTATTTTGTCTTACTGTCATAGTATCTTTCTGACAAATTTTTCTTCCTAAAGAGCCTCTTGAACTCTCGCCAACTCAAGCCATCTATCCTGATGTCTCTGACCCGCTTAACATCTTCCCAATAGATGTCTACTTTACCTTTCAAATTTAAGATAGCTATTCTAGCCTTCATGTTATCTATGTACTCATGCAACTCAAATAATTTGTTCATTCCAGGTATCCAACCCTCTGCATCTTCCAGCTTATTCACATCTCCATCAAAAGTAGATGGTTTTTCTTTCTTGAATTCACCCAGCAAGTATCCCCTATAATTTCTCCTCATAGTGATGATAGTGATGACGTTCATGATGTCTATCAGAATCATAACTAGAATAGTACCTCTACTCATCGTCCCTCCTATCTGGAGTGTCCAATAACTTGCCATCTCCCACTGTATCAGATCTATCTAACCTGTGTCTACCAGGAGACCTACTACCATATGCCTCATTAGTTCCATCCCCAATGTCCGTGGCTGATCAAAAGTGACCCTTGTTGTTGCAATTCTGACAAACTCTGAAGAAGTATAACATTAACCTCTTATTTATTCTCTTGTGCCTATATGATCCGGTCATTATCTACTTACAACTCCTTATTTCTTCCTTCAAACTTCTCAATGTAACAACAAAATCAGAAGAGTTCCCAACACCATACTACTCTTCAGAGTGATAGGGAGAGTCTTTGTTGTCAACCATCTTGCAAGCCATTTGATATTTCTTCCTACAATGCATAATATGTTAGATAAACCAAATCACAATAAATCAACGTACCTTAGTATATCTCAAGGAGGATACCTTGTCTGTAAGATCGCCAAATCAACATGATACATGTATAACATAGACATAAAAGGATATAGACATATAAAAAGTAAGTGTATCAACGCATAAGCATCATTCTAGCTAAGGTCCAGTCATCATTGCAAGGCCATATCAACAATGCATGTTATGACCTCATGCATGACAACAACCATTACTCCATTGTACACATTGCCACATGCAACCATCAACATGCATAAGCAAAGTCTAATCAACTACACTTACACATAAACGCATGTAGTCGAGCATAGGCGATCAATTCTTGTAATCAACCAACAAGACAAATACAAGTAATCAACATATTCAAGAATGTAACCTAGCATACAAGGATGTAAGTAGGCAAGATAAAATCAACATGTAAGCGACATATAATGCATATGCAACTAGTCACACACTCATGGAAAAGACATTTCACAAAATCAATATCAAATTCTCCATGGCAATATTACTACAACCATAAACAATTACTAAGAAAATGCTACAAGCACATGGAATGCAAGTGTAAGAGACACACATGCAACTGACATGCATGCATGACCAAAACACACCACCCATCCAGTCCGAACGGTTGAACCATGCTCTGGTACCACTATGTACCACCTCCTCCCACATCCATCGAAGTTACCATGCTAACTGGGGTAAACATGAAATGCGAGGTTACTATTATCATATTCAACCTCCCATGCGACCTTAAGGAACTGGAATTGACGGAACATTGCACACAATCATCCAACATCATCAACAAAACCCTCAAGAGACAAGTCAGCCACTCAAATAGCCTATCCCTAGGTCCCACTGTTGTTCTGGATCTCTTAGGCCATAGTCGCTCTCATGTTATGGGCAAGGGAGCGACCAACAACCTAAAAGTTTCTCTCACAGGCTTGTTTGCCAGTGACCAGAGACCAAGATTGCCAGTTCTGTGCCAGCAACCCTGGGATTTATGCCACGTTTTCAGGCCCAGAGCCTAGGCCACTGCCCAGAATGGAGTGATAGTTTGAGATCAGTAAAAGTACAGGGAAACAATGATGCAAAAGCAATAAGTTAAACAAGACTATAACCAGACCCCTACTAGCCATGACAGGCATTTCATCAAACATATCATTGACATGTAATCTATAGGTGTAAACAACAGAATTAAGTGTAGGGATCTCATACTTATCTCAGAATCACTATGAACCATTCTTCCCTCATGTCATTTGCTGCATTATCCTCTGTTAGGTCATAGACACATTATCCATTCATATACAAGTAAAAACAAGTTGAGAGCCATACATAGTCGCTGTCATAAAATATACATATAACCAGTATAATAGGAACAAAAATACCATAAACATATCATCCATCAAAATCCTCATATACATCAATACCTTTACACATGAAAATCAAGGGAATAGATTTCTCATTAATGAATGCAATAAAACAACCGGAGATAGGACTACCACATTCTGCCTAACCATAGATTCGTTTAGCCAAGTCTCCCTTTAGCTAGTCACCCCTATGCCATATTCCAAGCATGAATGTGGGACTTGTATAACACACTAAGAACACCAGTAAACATGGATGCCACAAGAGTTCTCCGCCTACATCGTGAGGAATTTGAGTGCCTCCTAGTCTCTTAGGATGTATTGTGCATCCAAAATCCAATCCAAGGATCACTTGGCCTTACACCGAGACATATTCTTCAGGCTTTACTATGCATCGCATCCTGGAATCGCTAGGCCTAATGAAGAGAGAGTCCACCTCTTGGATTTATTGTATATCTTGCGATTCACCGGCAAGGATTCCTAGGCCCATCGACACACACAATCTGGATTTACTGCAACCCACAGTCTGGTTCAGGTGTTACTAGGCTAGTGGCTTCATGATCCTCAGTCTGGTTCAGGGACCACTCAGACCATGTGTTTGTGAATTCAAATATCCACCCCACTCAGCTTTGAATCCAATCCGTCCATCCCACATAAACCGTCTGAGAGAACCCATCTCATCAAAGCTATCATGAAATGGCAAGGCTAGGCTGAAAATATTGTCCCACCTAGCAAAACCCATGCCATGGTAGAAAAGAAACACATGCAATCCCATGCATGCCAAATCTAGAAAGGAAAATACACATGCAAGTCGATACCTATAATGAAGCCTTATGTAGCTGCTTGATCTTGCCTTTCCCTGCTTAATATTTTCTTCCTCTTGCCTTCTTTTCCTTTCTTTCTCCAATGCCAAAGTGCTCCAAGAAAATATAAGTGTCTAAGAGTAAGAGAGAGAGTGAGAGATATAATAGTGAGAGAGCTCCAACGCTCAACTGACAAAAGGTTACCAACTCATCCTCATAAGACTTTTTATGACTGAGGCCTCTATTTTCTTCATTTTCCATTATTTTCCCCCTCACATGCAACCTGTGTCCTTTCACCTTCCTTTTCTCCTAATTTCCATTATTTTCATAAACACATGTGCCAAAAATGTTATTTTTCCTTTCCAAATCCTTAGTCATTGCCTTTGGAAATTTCCTTAGCCATAAACAACCAAATGAACACCCCCTAGGATGTTTTGCCCAACATTGAGCTTGGAATACGTGTCCCATCAACCATGGTTATTGTTTTTAACTTTTATTACATGGGATTTTCACCAAGGTTGTTACACTGTGGTAAGTTTTTAAAAATCCCAAGTGCCCTCCTAAGGGAGAGGTGTGCAATTCCAAAATAATATTTTGTTTGAGTTGAGAATTATTACAAAGATATAAGAGATCTTTGTACCATAATGAATCATTTTCCCAGCTAAATGTATCAGATGTACTGGGATCTTACTACAACTTTTGAATGAGTGTCCACACTTCTTCGTCATTCTTCCATTCATCCCTTGCTTCGGTTATCCAATCTGGTTGGATAATAGAAATGACACCAAGCAATGCTTCCACATCCTCATCATTTCTTGAGAGTGCACCTGCAACAACATTTTGCTTCCCTTTTTTTGTAGATGATTTCAAATTCATAACCCAACATCTTTGTGACCCATTTTTGTTGCTCTTCTGAAGATAACCTTTGTTCCAAAAAATATTTAAGACTATCATGATCTAATTTTACCTTGAAGTATCTTCCCATTAGGTAAGGTTGCCATTGCTTTAGTTCATGTAGTATTGCCAACATTTCCCTCTCATAAATAGGTTTGTGTAAATACTTTTCTTTGATTGGACGACTTTCAAAAGCAATGGGTCTTCCTTATTGCATTAAAACAACACCAATTCCATTTCCTGAGGCATCAAATTCCACAATAAAGGTTTTTGTGAAGTTTGGCGTAGCTAAGACCAGTGCTTGGGACATTGCCTCTTTAAGATGTTCAAAGGCCTTAGTTGCTTTTAGAGTCCAAGAAAATGCATCTTTATTTAGTAATGTTGTTAGAGGTGCTTCTATTCTCTCATAATTCTTAACAAACTTGTGAAAATACCCTGTCAACTTGAGAAATCCTCGAAGATGACTTATGGTTGTGGGGATTTTCCATTCCTTAATGCTTTAATTTTTTTAGGGTCTACCTTAATACCCTCATGAGATACAATATGACCCAGATATTCCACCTCCTGTATTCCAAAGAAACATTTAGAGGTTTTTTCATATAATTGTTTCTCCTTCAATAGTTTGAGCACCCTGTCAACATGTTGAGCATGATACTTCCAAGACTTGTTGTAGAATACTATATCATCAAAAAATACTAACTCAAATTTTCTATGGAAGGGTTTGAAAATGGAATTCATCAAACCTTGAAGTGTGGTACATTGGTAAGGCCAAAAGGCATGACCAAAAATTCTTAATGACCCTCACAAGTTCTAAATGTTTTTTTAGAATGTCTTCAATATTCATTCGAATTTGACGATATCCCAAACGAAGATCCCACTTGGTGATGTAAATTTCTCCATGTAATTCATCTAACAATTCATCAATGACGAGAATGGGAAATGTATCTTTAATAGTGAGCTTGTTGAGCTCCCTATAATCTGGACACATGTGCCATGATCCATCCTTCTTGTGCACCAATACTATTGGAGTAGAGAAAGAACTTTGACTAGGTTGAATTATACTGGTTTCTAACATTTTCGCAACCATACGTTCAATTTCACTTTTTTGGGCATAGGGATATATGTTTGGAGGAACACTTCCTAGAATCAAATGAATAGCATGATCATGATCACAAATAGGTAGGAATGGTCACCCTCTTTGCCTGGTGCATGTGACTGGGAGGCATTGTAGTAATTCTTGATTTTTTTTTTTTCTTCTGGTCTGACATAAGTCTCATACGACTAGGAAAAGTGTAACTTAACGCAATGTCTCTTGCAAACTCCTTGGGAATCGTATCTATGAAATTCCATTTTACCAAACTTGAGGCTTTCCAATTCTTTAATTTAAGCTTCTGTGGCCTTCAAACTCTTTATCTCATAGGATCCTAGTTGCAAAGTGCTATAATATGTTAGTTTACTGGTCGAAGGTGTTCGAAAATTCATGAGTTTTGTTGTCATACAAAGGGTCAAAGTCACCAACTTTTTCATTGTTATGAGTGTGACTAGCCATTGCCTGAGAAGTCATTATGAAAGTTGTTTTTTCATTTGGTCATCAAAGTCTCCATCACTATTGGGAAGGGGTGTCTGAATTAGAAAGTTGTCATTATGTTTTTGAGTAGGAAATCTTGGGAGTTTGTTAAAGTTGTTCAATTAAACGATGGGTTTACAATAAAAAAATAATGATGACAAAGAAAATATGGTTGCAAATATTGCAATTTATTCTTCATCATACATTATTCAAACTGTTGAAAATAACAACAAGAAATGCTAAAAATAGCATTCAATATATTCCAATTTTAATTTGTCCTTGAATTAGAATTGAGAATTAGAATTCGAATTTAGTCTCACCAGCTGCTTGAAAAATAAATAATTAATTCATATTGAGTTAATTAGTTGGAGAAATTCAAGCAAGAAGTCTTTATGAAGTCATGCAACAGGTATCCCTTTGATTGAGGAAGTTAAGGAGGTAAGGATGAGTTGTAATTAGTTAGCTCAGTTAACTGATTTAAGTCCAGTTAAATTAGTTCCAAACAGTTTGAGGAACTAATTGTGAGTTCAGTCAGTTAATGCATGCATGCATGAAACTAGTGTACTCCAGATAACTGAATATTCTCTCATAAATAACTCATGCATGTTAGTTAAAAAAAAAGACCTAGTTGAGATTAAAGACAGGGACATTGTACTATCAGTTGGAGGAATTTTCCTATAAAGGAAATTCATCCATGCAGAAGGAACAAGGTTCCTTGAGGATTGCACAATTTTACAGGGTGTGAGATCAGTGTCGGTGATCAGTGTTACACTTAGTAACAATAGGATCACCTAGGAGAAACATCACAAGGAAATAGGAGGCTTGGAGGCAGAGGAGAAGGTTTTTGAGAAGCCTTGTTTGCCTGTGAGCATCTAGGAGGATTGTATTGAGAGCTGGCTAGCTGTGAGAGCTAAAGCTCTGTATAATTCTGATGTATTTCCACCTTGTATGATAATACAGATAGCAGGGTTTTTAGCTGAGGATTTCCCCATAGCATTATTCTGTGTTTCATGTGTATTGATTCTTCTTCTCTGTTATATGTGTTGTGCTTGATCTTGCTCAAATCTATTAAGCTTCTGCAAGTTTGATTGTAGAAGTAGATTAAGTATTTTTCTTTAGTTAGATTGCATAATCAGGTTAATCTACAGTCAGATTTTCTACATGGTCTTAGAGGTAGATTTGTAGATAATTTGCAGAATTTCTACATGGTATCAGAGCTCGCTGATCTATAGAGAAATTTCTACATGGTACCAGAGTCAAGTTTATCAGAGTAGTGAATAGCATACTGAGAAGAGAATTTGATGTTTGAAGTTCGGAGTTGCAGGTGCAAATCAAATTCATATCATACTTCAATTGAGATGGGACATTATGCAACTAATTGCCCATTGAAGAAGTCCAAGAAGGGATCCTTGGAAGGATCGGAAGGTGAGGCATTAACCTCTCAGTTCAAAATGGACTTTACTCTCATCGCATGCATGGTGTCATCGATGATGGGTTGTGGTTGGTATCTTGATAGTGGAGCCTCATTCCACATGACTGGTGATAAAAGTTTATTTAGTACCTTGGAGGAGAAATACCTCAAGATTTGCATAGAGATGGGTGACGACGAAAATTTTAATGTTTCAGGAGTGGGCACGGTTGCTTTCCAAAGGGAGCATGGAGCTTCTATCACCTTGACATACGTGAAGTATGTGCTTGGACTGAAGAAGAACTTGGTATCGGTCATGACGTTGGAGGACAAAGGCTACGATGTTGTCTTCAGTAAGGGAAAGGTTTTCCTTAGACACATCACTACGAGACAGGTGAAATAGATCAGTTCACAAGTCAAGAACCTATATGCTCTTGAGGTTAAAGATGCATGCAAAGCCTTGAGGAGCAAGGAAAATGTTAGAGACTTGGTGGTTGAGAGGGAGAGTACACTACTTCTCAACATGTAGTCCCAAAAGAAGTCTTAGACAATTGTGAAGGAGCCATAATTAGAGTCAGCAGAGGGATCACATGCAGCCATACCTCCAGGTGTGAGGTGGGGCGATGTGAAGTGATAGTCCCAAGAAGGTTGAAATTGGGCAGGGTCCATTGAGAGGTCTTATCTCATGGAAAATACCTTGCTACGGGAGCCCAAAGTACATAGTAGTGGGAGGAATCAGTGGGATTGATGCAGTCAGAGATCAAAGTGACAAAGGCTAGAGTAGTCAGATACTGAAGAGCGCAGAGAAGGATTGACAACAGTGCAGAAAGGCGGAGTCAGCAGAAGCACAGAGTTTTCAGTCAACAGAGGTAATAGCAGTCAGATACTTTGAGGACAGATGCATCATACTGATTCAGGTTGGATATATATATATTACTATTATTTATATTATATATATATCTATATTATTTTTTTTAATTTTATTTTTATTTTATTTTATTTTATTTATTTATTTTTTTGGACTTGCTAGAGCAACAACACTAGAGAGAAGTTTTGCATGCAGAACATTCCAAAGGTTCAGGATCGAGATCGAGTTGAATTCCTTTCTTGTTGAGAGGGAGTGCTAAAAATAGCAACAAGAAATGCTAAAAATAGTATTCAATATATTCCAATTTTAATTTGTCCTTGAATTAGAATTGAGAATTAAAATTCAAATTTAGTCTCACCAATTGCTTGAAAAATAATTAATTAATTCACCTTGAGTTAATTAGTTCGAGAAATTCAAGCTAGAAGTCTTTGTGAAGTCATGCAACAATTATCCCTTTGATTGAGGAAGTTATCCCTTAATTAAGGAGATAAGGATGAGTTGTATTTGAGTTGTAATTAGTTAGCTCAGTTAACCAAGTTAAGTCCAGTTAAATTAGTTCCAAACAGTTTGAGGAACTAATTGTGAGTTCAGTCAGTTAATGCATGCATGCATGAAACTAGTGTACTCCAGATAATTGAATATTCTCTCATAAATAACTCATGCATGTCAATTCAGACAAAGACCTAGTTGAGATTAAAGACAGGGACATTGTACTATTAGTTGGAGGAATTTTCCTATGAAGGAAACTCATCCATGCAGAAGGAACAATGTTCCTTGAGAATTGCGCAGTTTTACAGGGTGTGAGATCAATGTGAGTGATCAGTGTTACACTTGGTAATAGTAGGATCACCCAGGAGAAACAAAGCAAGGAAATAGGAGGCTTGGAGGGCAGAAGAGAAGGTTTGTGAGAAGCCTTGTTTGCTTGTGAGCATCTAGGAGGATTGTACTTAGAGTTGGCTAGCTATGAGAGCTAAAGCTATGTATAATTTTGATGTATTTCTACCTTGTATGATAATACAGATAGCGAGGTTTTTAGCTGAGGCTTTCCCCAGTGTATTCTTCTGTGTTTCATGTGTATTGATTCTTCTTCTCTGTTATATGTGTTCTGCTTGATATTGCTTAAATCTATTAAGCTTCCGCAAGTTTGATTTTAGAAGTATATTAAGTATTTTGCTTTAGTTATATTGCATAATCAAGTTAATCTATAGTTAGATTTTCTACATGGTCTTAGAGGTAGATTTGTAGAGAATTTGTAGAATTTCTAGATGGTATAAGAGCTAGCTGATCTATAGAGGAATCTCTACACATACCCCTTATCCTTTTTTTCCCTCTTTATCCCCATTTTCTATTTGATTCTAATCCTACATAACTTTTTCCCTTATTCCCTCATTCTTTGGATTATCCCCCATTTCAAACATTTTTCCCCATATTCCTATTTTAGGCCTAAATTCCCTTTTATCCTAAGTTTAAGTTCCCTTTTACCCTAGACATAAATTCATTTAGCATAATTTCCATGATAAATTAACGTCATTCACATATGCCATACACCCTAATCATTTCCCATACTCCCTACACTCATACCAAGCATGGAGGTCTTCTACACTCTGCAATGTAATTTCCTCTAAAATTGATTGTTTTGGTCACCATTTTGCAAAACAGTTTATGATAAAATGCAACTGAATTTAGACAAACAAAAAATGTTTTTCTCAAGAAAAAACCAAAGAAAAATAACCTCTTCCACTTTATACACATCTGTCACGGATCGGGAGATTTGATTTCATTTTCAAAGCCCATTTTTCAGACTGCATGAATACTCTGTTTCCATGGTTTTACAGAGCTTTTTCTGGGAAGATGGGGAAGAATTCAGAGAAACTAAGAGAGGTTTATCTTCCAAAAATTACAATCTACAATAATGTCCTTCATTTTTTACATAGGTATTAATTTTTGGGAGATATGGCCCTTTGAAAATCTGTTGCGCAGGTGTTGCGCACACGCTGCACAAAATCCTTTGTTTTAGTCATCATAAGGAGAATTTTGGGAAATGGAAAGAGGTTTTTCTCAAGGACGAGACACATAACAATAAGATCTTCCAGTTTTTTCATAGGTGTCATATATAAGGAGATTTGAATGCATCTTCAAAGCATATTTTTTGGACTGTGCAAATTTCCTGTTTTAACCATTGTTTTGAAGAGGCTTTTCTGAGTACCTAGGGAAGAATTTGAAGAAACTGAGAGATATTTATCTCTAGAAAATTTTTATATACAGTAAACTCCTTCATTTTTTTACACATTTTCTACCATTTGGGAGATACATGTGTTTCTTTGAGGCCTATTTTCACAGCTTTTGTTGGAAGAATTGTAAAAAAAAAAAATTGAATTCAGTTTGAGATTGTGAAAATTCATCGATTATTGAAGTTGCCATGTGTCAAGGGAGGAGCGTTAGAGTGCTTTTCCGTGTCACAAGCCTATTCACCGCCTAATCATCAACCAGATGGAAGGTCATGCCAACATGGCATATTACAAAGCTGCTGTGCAATACATATTTGGAAGCGGTCTGTTGTTTCTTACTTTTTATTTCTAAAGGCATGGTATTATGACAAGAACAAGATTATCATATATTAGGATGGTGTCTAGATGTGATAGCATGACAAGAGTTATGTTAGTTTTTTTTTTTCTACTAAATAAAAAGCTAAAGATATTTTTAAGAAGTTACTACTTTTGTAATCAATTTGACCCATCTCATGGATCGGAGATTCATTGTATCTGGTCATGGGATTTTGAGGATGTAAGGTTCTTTAATGCCAAATGATACAATCTAGAAAGGGTTGGATGGTGTGGTGAACTGATTTTAAATATATTTGTGTGTGTTGTGATTTAGCTTTTCAGTAATAAAATGCTTCATCCAGAGTTTGGTCAGTGATTACTCAGAGATTCTTGCAGTATATATTTTCGAATTTGTTTCTCTTCAGTGTATTTGTCACCTTATGTACTTTTCCTTAGTTCTTCTTAAAGTTATAATTATAATAGCCTTGCTATAATTCATTATATATGCTCTAGTTTAGCTGTAACTAAATGTTTCAAATGCAAATGAAATGCGTTATGCCTTTATCATATGTATTTCTTCTTAATACTCAATCTTTTGAGATGCAGTGACAAAAATTCGATCTGTTCTATCATATGTGGATGAGTGTTGTTCTATGTTTATTTCCTGTTGTATATTGCTTCCTATTTGAAAAATGTGATAGACAAGCCTCTGTGTTTGTTATTGGTTGGTTATGATGAGTTATTAACTTTTGTGATCACATGCATCCATATTCCAGAAATTTTCACCAAGTTCAAATAAAATTTTAAAATCCTTTTCAGATCTAGTCTACATAAAATTGTGTGCTTTAGAGTCTCCAATATTTAGGATTTTCAAGTGAGGGAGCCCCCTCCGGCTAGAAAACACCAGTTTCTAGCCCAAAGTAGTTTGTGGTTACCTTTGTAAACCTTTTCTCAGCCTAAAGGGATTTTACGGAGCGATAACACAAAGGAAAGGAAGGCTAAGGTGTGTTATTCTTCCTCTAAAACATGGAAGATAGACTTGTGACAATATGAGTGTACCTCAGCAAGAGATGACATGGTTTATGACAACTAAACACTCTGAGGTATGTACCATCCGATGACGCAAACCAATTTTCTACTTCCGCCATTGATTTCATTGCGTCATGGGACATGCAAGGGGCCTCTTCTTCAAATATAATCTGATATAATACCTTGAAGAAGTGCTCAACAATTCTGTCATATACTATTCAGTGGTTGCATTCTACCAACAACTTGCAATAGATGTGGATAGAGGGATCTGTGGACATCCATTTCCATTTCAGACCTGGGAATTCATTACGAGCACATATTCCATCTAGCAGGTAGGAAGACATGTAACATTATTGTTGCTTGCCTTATGATGTGTTTTTCACCTTGTTCATATTAATTTGCAACTACTAAGACAATAGATGGGACCAGTTAAATATACTTCCTTTTGTGACACTTAGATATGGCATATAGATCTGTCCTTCAGGGTAGGATTTAGTACTCCTCCATCCATATACGCGGTAGCACATAAACATCAAGTATTGATATATCGTTCTAAGGGACTTGGTTTTGTAAGTGTTATTAGATGTTTGGTAAAATTTTGTCATTTTCTTCCACCATGACTTGATCTTATTTAGTGTTGAGATAGCTCGAAGTTGCATAGAATTTTCAGTCTAAGTGTTGCTCAAGCTTAGAAAAATGGTAGATCAAGTGAATGCCATGTGGTCAATAAGAGGCAAGTTGTTGCCCAGTAGCACTATTTAATGTCATGCTCTTGGTATCCAGGCCTTGCAAAATCCATGTAATAACATTTACACATAGTAAGACTAGAAATATGCAAGAAATCCTATAGAACCCTAATTGTTGGATGTTGATATAAACCTGCCTATCCTCCATATCTTCTTTGAACTTTGTTGAAGTGAATACATCCTTGATGGTAAGCCAAGTGACACTAGACTCCTTCTCGATATAACAATGTCTATAAGATAAAATAGGAATCGATATGGAGGGACTTTCAATGAATTCTTCGGTATTGCTCTCTGTGACCTCCTTTGATGCTAATTTCTTGGGAGAGAAGGTGTTATTGGATGATTAAAGTGTGGTATGTTTAGGATTTGTAGTACTTGTTACAAAAGTTGTAAAAATGGTGATGAAAGGCTAGCTCAAGAAATATCAGTTCAACAATTAGCTTTAAAGTAGCAAAACAATCACTAAGCGAAAGGATTGCACAATGTTGGGCTACAAGGAGGAATACTGGGCTCTAAAATTTCACACTGCGTAGCTGTGGAGGAAGACTGCACATTTTTGGATTGCAAGGAGATGGTTTGTTGACTGGAACTACACAATGTGCAGTCTCAGTTGGGAGAGAGCGAGGTTAGATTTTGTAGGTCACAATTTCAGTTGCCAGGTAAATCCACTACTGGTTGTGACTACGTAATGTGCATCTTGGGAAGGCCAGTGATTATGTAGTGTGTAGTTGTAGATGGTAAGGGAAGGGTCTTGCTACTTGTGATTACAAAATGTACAGTGAGAGAGGCCAACAAGACTTGAAAATTTACATTCTCTTTCGAGAGAGAAGCGAACTTTAGATCTGTGACAAAGGAATGGAGGATTGCAGGTCAACATTGGAATCATTCTGATCAATCAGTAACATTGATTGAACAAGATTATGTAAAGGGAAGAACATGCATGAATAAATTGATCCATCAACAATAATTGCTGGTAGGAAAAAATACAAGAAACACTTGGAGACTCTTGTAAACAAACTCAAAACACTGAAACGACACTTGTACAAGTGAATAATAAGAGAAATTTCACTTGTTACAAGAAGAATCAGGAAAAACAACACTTTGTAGCACAAAATTAAAAAGAAAAAAATAGAAAAAATCGACACTTGGGAAACTTAACTAGAAAAGTGTCGTAAATCAGATCTAAAGCTCCTTCAACTCATGAGAATGGCTAGAGCTCCAATGTCAAATGTGAGAAGAGCCTCTATTATATATATTTTCTCTCACGAGATTAGGGTTAGGGTTTTTAACGCTAATGCCTAAAATCAAGGAGATACTGACAATTGTCTTCAGATTGGAAATAGAAACTTGTGCCACACTATCAAATAAGAATGTGCACTTCCTGTTTTCTAGGAATGTGCAATTGGATGATCTAGGGGACTACATAGTTCACTGACAAAAGGGATTGCGCAATTCACAATGACAAGGGATTGCACAATTTATTGGCATAATGCATTACGCAATTCTGACTCATAGTGATGATTGCACAATTTACTTCCTTAGTGGTTTCCTATCTCACAAGATTGTGTAATTCAGTTTCGGAAGGAGTTGTGCAACTCCCAGTGATAGAGAATTGCACAGTTCTTCAAGACTTGACATACAACCAGTGCTTGATCCAATGATTAGGACATGACTTAGCTTGTGTTTGAGAGGTTGTTTTCTTGTCTGCAAACGTTGGCAACTATTGTCGACAGGACCTAGTCATTGTCATTAAATTTAGTTAAGACATCACAAGGGTTACATAAAAGAATAAGTCATTGCGATACTAAATAAACAAGGGAAACCTAACGAGAGTCAAAGTAACGATTCTAATGAACAAAGGTAGGCTCGAAAATCGAAGTGTAGGCAAAGTTTTGGAGGGGGGTTGTAGTAGCTACAAAAGCAACTCATACATAGGTGGGTCAAGTTGATCTCCTTGGGAAAGTAAGCTTCTAGAAACCTTTTTTTCTAAAGTATGATATTTTTCTCAATTATTGTCAATTATGAAATAATTATTATCTCATAATTATAATATTTTGGAAATATAATTATGATAAATTGCTCAATTACGTAATTTCACCCTTTTGACATGGAATAACCCCTACATAAGAAAATGTAGAGGTGAAAAGGGGATGTATTCTAGCTAGCAAATGAGGTAAGTTGAACTTAGGTTTCTCTCACGATAATGGATTGGAAAATAGGGTTATAATAGATTCCCCCTTATGGATGAGGTCAGAAGATAAACTAATGGCTAAAATGCATTACAAGAAAGTTCGAGTTTAACCCCCTCCTCCCACATATACCCAAGTAACTGGCCAACTGGGGTAAACATGTGACAAGAGGGTATTATGATTGGATTCAACCTCCTAGATGACCTTAAGGAAATGGATCAACATAAACATATCATACAGACCTTCCACATCAGCTACATGACCCCTAAGAATCATCCCAACGTTTCCGATAACTAGTCATTGGGTCCCACTAATGTTTTAAACCACTTGACCTCTGGATGCTCCCATGCTATGGGTCTGACAATGTCCAAGAGGCTTTGGACACTCTCATGACAAAGCTTGCCAACATCCACAGACTATTTTTCTGAGTGTTGTGCTAGCCTCCTCAGGAATTGAGCCACTTTTTCAGGCTGAGAGCCTAGGTCACTATCCAAAATTGAATGACACCTTCAGAACAGAAATATAACAAGGAAACAATGATGCAAATGCAAATACTTGAACAAGCCCTTGATTGGACCCCTACTAGCCTTGCCAAGAATTTTGTCAAGCATATCGCAAATATGTAATCTACAGGTGTGTTGAAGCTCCAGAATTCTATTGCAACAACATGGGGGATAACCACCCGGTCCAAACCTTGGAAGAAACTCCTTTTCCGTTTGGTATGGTGGCTTTGACTAGGGATAATGGGACTAGTTTCCCATCAATAATTGATATGATGATGATGTTGGTTTGATATAAGGTATGATGGGTAATGATTTAACTAAAATGATCTATTTAAATAATAAAACACATGCATCTATCTATTCTAAACAATATCTTACTATATACCCGAGAATAACTCAAATCATGCGATCTACAAATATATCTTAAAGCAAAAGGTAATAAAGATCATTCAATTGCTATAAGATAATAAATCGTTAATGATAATTATTTTGACTAGATAGTTAGGCAAAATAATTGTGGAAAATATATCGCATATATCACTTGATCATTTATTCAATAGGGAATTACAGCTGAAACATTTATACAAAAGTGCTTTGATGTCAAACTATAACTCAAATTTCATACACAACACAATATAAGAAAGATTACTGCTAATTCTAAACAAAACAAAATCATAAGATAAAAGTACTAGATATGAAAGGTCCTACTCATGAGATTAAAAATATTGATCCACTTCTTTTCAACTAAATATACTCTAAGAGTACATAAATGAAAATTCAGTAGAGTATGCTTCAATCTCTAATAAAATTAGATCTTGTTCCACTTATCTCATCAAAACAATCACACAAGTACATAAGTGCAAGCTCTTGCAAAGTGTTTTTGATCAAATTTCGGACCTTTCTCTAAATGCATGAGAGGGATTTAAATAATACAAATTATGCATCAAAAAATAGATTATTACATAAAAAGATGAGGAGGTTTCAAACAACCTTCCTCAGAATAAGTAAAATAAAAATAAAAATGATGACAAGCTTCTTCAAATTGAATGGTCCTATTCAGCCATTCGGTCTTTGAGCTTGCAGATGTCTATCATTGGATATACCTAGGGTGGTTGGCCAATTCTAGATCTTAGTTGTCCCCTGAATACAATATCAGTGAGAGGTGGCACCATCTTTTGAGTAGAATTGGTTAAACAACGTAGAGTCATCCAATGACTATGGTTTTACTAGAAACTGCCAGTAGGTTTCCTAGTGAAGCTTAGTCAGTTGCTTGATTGCCTTTGCATTTGTTTTGGCAGTCTCTTTCCATTGTTTTTCTAATTGTTTGATGTCTAGCAGAGCTTTTGGCCTGCATTCTTTGATAATATTGGCAGTGTGAAGGTTTTCGTTCACCGCCTCAATTATATTGTTCGTTGCATTAGCTTCTCTTGCTACTGCCTTTTCTGTCTACTTTAGTTGTATGTCCCAATTTGTGAATAAGATATCTTTATGAGAATCCTCGATCTTTGGTAGATCGGATTTTCTTCCTTCTTCATATTCCTGCCAAGAAATAAAATTTGAAATCCTCTTATTGATATCTTCATATTCTAATCTTTGATCAACTATTTGATTGATTAAATTATCACATGTTTCGCAATAGGGATTGATTGATGAGATTCTTTGGCATAACATTTCTTGTTGTTGTGACAAAAGAGAATTTAATTCAAGTGCCTCTTTAATGAATTCATCTGTTTGAGGGTCGTCTTTTAATTTATCCATTATAGCCTGCATTTGGTGAATCTGTGCGTTCTTCTTTGCAATTTCTATTTGATTTGTACTCTCATTTGCTCAAAATCTTGTTGAAGCTATGCCATCTGCATTTCCACTTGCCTATTGGTGTTATGTATTTCTTTCTCAAGTTGTTGTTCAAGTAGATGAACTCTTTCTTCTTTTTCTTTAAGCAAAAGTTGAACTTCTGTTGCCTTATCAATTGTTGCAGTTGCATAGGTGCCTATAAATTATGCTAGATATGTAAGATTTTCTGATGGATCAATGGGGGTGTCTTTACATACGACCTCCATTGATTCACTTCCAAGAGTTGTTGCTATTGATACATCCAATTTTCTTTTCTTCCTTTTCCTTTTTATTGTAGCCTTATCTTTTGGGCTGTAGAATATGTCTAGTGGTGGTATTTCCTCAATCTTTAAAACAATTTCTAAAGTTTCGTGTTCCAGGATGACTTCAATATCTTGAGTAGTTACAATTTCTTGTATTATTGTTTCAGGATTTATAACCTGGTGAGTGTGTTGCGGAGTCTGGAATCCAGAAGTCCCTTCAAGACTGGTATATGTTTGGAGCTTTTTATTAAATTTCTCCCACTCCTAATCTAGATCAACAACTGGGCTTTGATCAGTTTGAACCTGTGCGGAGCTAGTCTCCATGTGCTCCTCATTTGGGACCTTTTTGGCCGTCTCTTCAACATTTTCCTCTGTGTTCTGTTTAGGGTCTTCATCGGGGTTTCCTTCCTTATTTTCAGATTGGTGTTCAGAGTCTTCTGAACCTTGAAATGACTTCTCTTGAGATTCCTCATCAGAATTATGCTTGGAACTTTCCTTCAGGCTTACGCTGCGAGTAGGTTCTCTAATTTATTCAATTTGTAACAAGTCCAAAGGGACCTTTGTTAGCATTCTATTTATTTATAGGTGGAACTTGTTGAGGTCGGTTGGGTCCAATTTTATTGATGCTAAATGTAAAACCTGTGAAAATGTCTTGGCTTGCTCAAAGAGATCATCAAACTCATCATCCTCATGAACAAATTTCCTAATTTTGACCATGGCAATGAAACTCTTGGTGACCTTGTTAGGGTCATATTATCTACCCGACATGGTAGCTAGATTTAGATATGTGATGTTCTGTATTTCTTTTGTTGCGTGCTTAATATCATGTAATGAAAAAGCGCCACATTGCAACGGGAAGGTTAGCCAGATGGATTTCTTCTGCTCTTTGAGGGTTTTGGTTTTACCATCACCCACTGTTTGATAAGCAATCTCTCTTATCAGTAATTTATCAGAACATAACATGGAAGAACAAGGGGAGTTGTAATACTCCCAAAAACTTTGATATAAGTAAATAATTCCTCACCAAACCATATTTCCACCGGCAATATGTCTATCTTTGGTTCTTTTGAAAGCCTGGGGGCTTTCTTATAAAAAATGGTCTAATAATTTGGCAACATAACGCCATGACAAATTTTATAAAAATGGGAGCTAAACTGTGATTCCCAAAATTTTTATGATAAACATGGATGGGTGCAGGATCCTTTAAAGTCAATTTCCAACCCATGTTTGGAAAATGTGAGCAAAAACATATATCATCCATGACATAAGCACTCATGTAAAAGGGAGGTATAACCCGAGTGGGGACAATTTTATTGCACCTTTATTCTCTAAGGGCCATGGACAAGCTGTTCGACAAAATAGTACTCCAATTCATGATCATATAATTTACAAGTGCATCAATCAATGGAAAACTTAGTAGTATCAGTTTTTCCAAATAGCCTACACAACATTGCGGCAAAATTGTGCGGGGTAGACAGAGGTGCAATGGGGTACATACCAGTTTCTCTCGCTTGAACTTGTTGGATCCAGACCTCCAATTATGCGTAACATCCATTGGGTCTTCATTTTCTTTGGCAAAATGCTCAATACAGGCTTTATCATAGATCTTTTGTGGCTGTGGAAGGTGGTACATTTGGCTCAAATTTTTTGGATTGAATGACCCCATGACTTCATGCCTGGAGTTTCTGAACATTCTATCCGAAATATCCACATTATCAATAATCCATCTTACCATATCTGTGTATGGTAATATTTTCGGTCTTGCAACTATTCTATTTAGGAAAGAACATGTTGCTTCAAAATAAGAAGTGTCAGATGAGTCTGTGGCATCTACTGTTGCTTTAGTTTCCAAGGGCCTTGGTTTTTCTTCCTCCAGTAAATTATACATTGCCTCCTAGGATGTAGTCCCGCCATCCTTGTTATAGGTGGTATCAGAGAAGAGTGGTTGCACGTCTGACTCCTCAGACGCAGTAGTCTCTGTAGTCTTCTTCCCTTTCTTAACCATTTTTGCGAGCACTGTCTTGTTCGAAAATTTCTTGAAATTCAGGCAAATGGAGAAAACAGGATAAAAGCGCAGAGCGGTAAATGCAAACAGAAACACAATTAGCATAGTAAATTCTGAAAGCACGTAAAGGTGGAGATTTTATTTCAAACACGGATAAAAATATATCTATCTTCTCTAGCTGTTAAAAGAATAAGTGCAATTAAACCTCATTAACTATGCATTAAGGCCTATACATGATTTCCTTTATGACTTGACAGAATATCGCATCGCAATCTTCTAAATAACATTTTAAATTGGTGTAGGTCATGTGCGATGTCGATTATGCAATTGCAATGAATCGAAATATGACAATATCGCAAATTTGCAAATCTCAATATCGCATTATCTCATTATCGTATTATCACAAATCGCAATATCAAAGATCGTGAATAGAGCAATTCAAAGTTGCTTTAGTTTTTTGCGATTTGCGATGAGAGACATACCTTTTACCATTTAGAGCGTGTTTCCTTTATGCGGAGGCTTATTTCATTAAAATAGATATTTACGATAGACTAGACTTGATTAAAGTTTTGTAACAATTTTAATATTCCGTCGGTTCCGGACCACATCGCATTTCGCATTTTCTCATGGTTTGAATGTTTTGTGCCCTTATAAAAGTCGTGATGCGATTGCAATAAATACTTTAAAGAATATCTTAAGCCTTAAGTTTTATAAAAAGTTTAATGCTATCTTAGGTCTTTTTGGGGGTTTCTTTTATCACATCTCACAGATTCTACCTCATGACTAACCTTTGTTACTTCAAATCCTGTGATTTGCGATAAAGTGAGAATGCTTAATCACAAAGTGACTCGATTTGATATCTTAAGTTTATCCAAATTTTTATTTCGAATGGTTTCAGAAGGCAAGCTCTTATTTGCTATTTTTTTTTTTTAAGGGTCCCCATTTACTAATACAATACTAACTATTAGTATAACAAATGGGGGGAGGGGGGGTTGTTGAGCAATAAAACAATTGGAAATTCACTCGAAGAACCAGTTATATCTGATAATTTTGAAATTTCTAAAAACTTTCAAAATAAAGATAGTTTAGGAAATATGAATTACATGAATTTTAAGACGAGTAACATTTCTCTAAATAAAAAAAATAAACTCACCTAATCGTAATTCACTTGATATTCTCTTCAAAATGAAAATTCCTTTGTGTATATTAGTTTTTACTTAGTTTAAAGATAAAGTAGGGGGTTCTTGCAGATCAACTTTTAGATGTACTCATTTGTCACAGGTAGACTCTCTGCTCCCAGCAAGCGTCCATAGCCTCGACAGGGTTACCTTTTAACTAGCAATGATCCAGTGTCCCATCCAGATAAGAGTGTAGTTTTTAGAGATAAATTAAAAATCATATAATTATTCTCCTCTTTTTTTATTTTGAAACAGTTTATTTTTTTGCAAAAATTTTCTTTTTATTACCTAAAAGTCATTGTCTTGGTTTGGTGGCCAAATAGTGACAATGCCATTCACTGATTGCAACTCAACTGAACAAGTTGGCTCATGATGAAACCCCTTGTCTTTTGATTAAAATAATCTCAAGCCATTACCCTATTTTGGTATGCGGTATTGGTAATGTCAGCCTATTATTTCCCTATGAACATGGTAAGCAAGCTCTTGATGAGACCTCTTATCTTTTAAGTTTCATCATATTTTAGAATTACACTCTAAAAAAGAGAAAAGTTTATTGGATGGGGAGAATCATTGGCTCCTTAAGAGTTCGGTATGACAATTATAGAGTTGAAGATGCTTATCTGCAAAGAGTTTTTACTTTGTTAAAGATACTTTTCTTGACTAATAGTAGAACAAAAGTTTTTTTATAAAGTTGGAGGTTTCTCAAAGAATAAATAATTTTGGTGGAAACAAGAACATTTCAGAGAGATAGAACCTAGTTAATTTTCAACTGTTATATTTATTTCCTCATCAATCTCTACTTATGAAAGCAAAAAATCAAAATATTTCAAGAAATTTTTTACTCCAAGGCCAAAAGTAAATACTATTTAACTTTTTATTTTCCTAGGGAAAGTAAAGGCAATAATGTACAGGGGATAGAAGAGGTTATCTCCTATAAAAAATATTTTTTCAAAATTATCCCATTCACAGGCAGAGAATCTCTCTTGCTTGATAAATCTTGTAATAAAAACATTGATGGGCCGATTTGTTATGTAATCTAAAATGGTCCAAGCCACATTCTTTGGAATTTGGTATGCTTACCCTTTTCCTCGCATGCTTTATCCCACTTCAATACAAGGTCTCCAAGGTGAAATGATTTTGGACTTACAGAATTTGCATCAAAGGAGGATTTAACTAACTGTTGATGATGGGCATGTATGATTTTGGATTTCTCTCTTTCTTCTTCGAGTTTGAGGATTTGTGATTGCCTTAATTGCAACGAAGAAGAAGGAGTTTCTTCAATAAATTGAACTAGGGCTAGAGAGGGAATAACTAAATTTGTAGGAAGGACAACTTCTTTCCCATAGACCAAATTAAATGGAGAAGTGCCTATTGAGGCCTTCCGTGTTATCCGATCTACCCATAGAGAAAATGTTAAATATTTATGCCACATTCTTTGATTTTGATCAATAATTCGTTTAATGATCATAATGAGATTTTCGTTGGTTGATTCTGCTAAACCATTTCCTTGAGGATAATATTTAGTAGAATACTTAAGTTTGAAATCTCTTTTGCAAGCAAATTTTGTCATAGTGTTACGTGTGAAATAAGATGCATTATTAAACATCATGGCAGTTGGTAGACCAAATTTGGTAATGATAAATTGATCAATAAATTTGATAATTCTCTTAGAATTGGTTACCTTTAGTGGAATTGCTACCACCCATTTAGTAAAGTAATCAATTGTTGTAAGGATGTATCTATGTTGCTTTGAAGAGTGAGGAACGATCTCAGCTATTATGTCCAGTCCCCATTGCTCAAATGGTTGTTAAATGTTGACCGACTGTAATAGTAAGACAAGTTTCCTTTGTCTTCCAGCAGCAGTTTGATAGGTTTTGCACTTCCTTACATATTCGTGTGCATATTTGAATAAGGTTGGCCAGTTATAACCAGCATGCGGGATTTTCTATGCTGTTGTGTCTCCTCCAAAATGTCCACCAACTAGTCCATCATGGAGTTCCTACAAAACATTTTCTACCTTAGTTTTTTCAAGGAACCTTAGTAAAACAGAGTCATAATTTTTTCTAAACAAAACATCACTGACGATTTCGTATTGCTTTGCTTTCAATCTCAAAGCCTTTTTATTTTGTAATTGAGTTGCATAGGGGCATATCCATTTTTTAAATAAAATATGAGATCAACATAGTGAGATTCAGTATCGTTGAGGCTTACCTCAGATATTTGTATATCATCACCTGAATCTTCTTCTGTTGGTAAGTTGGATGCTCCAACTAACATTTTGCAAAAACCTTAACCTTTAACAATTTTAGCAGGTCTAATTTCGACATCATATTCTTGCAATGCAGTTACTGAGTTGGCCCTTTTTTCTCCTACTTCCCTTTGCACCAGTAATTGCCTTACTGCTAGGAATGGAACTACAATTTTGGTGTGAGTTTTAAGGAGAAATGGTCTGAAATGCTCTATTGACTTAAAAACAACAAAGGTTTTTTTTCCACAGCAGAGTAATTTAACTCAACACCTTGTAGATTTGAACTAAAAAATGAAATTGGTCCTTCAATCTGTTGATCTCGAGCTGTGTCAAAATGGAAGCATATGATGTTTCTGATGCAAATGTATATAAAATAAATTGATTGGAAAAATTGGGATTTGTCAGGGAGGGAGCATTGATAATAGCTTGTTTGATTAGATCAAATGCTTCTCTTTCATTGTGAGCCCACTTGAGAACTGAATTTTTCTTAATCATAGGTTGTAAAGGTAAAACTATTTGTGAAAACTCAGGGAAAAATATTTTTACAAAATTTATTTGACCAAATAAGGACTGCATGGATTTCTTATTATGGGGTAAGGGGATTTTCTAAATTTCCTTAATCCTTTCTAGATCAATATAAATACCCTTTTTTTATACAACAAACCCTAAAAGGTTACCTTCACTAAAGGAAAAATTAGACTTCTTCGGATTGAGCGAGATCCCATATTTTTTACATCGTTCAGAGATCTGCTTTAGGTCCAAATGGCTGATTCTCTTCCTGGAATAGATAGTGATATCATCTAGGTAAATAACAACTAATTTGTTAATTAGTCCTTTAAAGGCTATATCCATAGCTCTTTGAAATGTGGCACCTCCATTAATCAAACCAAAAAGAGTTTTTTGATAAGCATATTCTCCCCATTTAGTTCTGAACATGGTTTTTAATCTATCATCTGGATGAACCATGATTTGGTTATATCCTACAAACTGATCAAGAAAAGGCACAAGCTCAGAACCAGATACTGACTACAACACTTGTTCCATGGTTGGCAATGGGAAGTTGTCTTTATGATACGCTTTATTCAAATTTCTGAAATCTATGTATATGCGAATGTCACCATTTTTTTTCTAACAGGAACTAAATTGGACACCCATTTCAAATGCCTAACAAGAAATATGATTTTTGCCTTAAGGAGCTTCTTTAGCTCCGATTTGATTTTACTTTCAAGGTTCAGGTGAATTTTCCTTAGTTTATACTGCACTGGTTTATCATTAGAGATCATAGGAATGGTGTGTTATATGACAAAAGTATCATAAGTTTTGAGATTAGAATAATCCCAGGCAAAGATACCTTTGTATTTCTTCAACAACCGAATGAATGATGATCTTTCATCAGAGGATAGACCGAGACTTAGTTTAATGTTTTGAGGCTTGTCATCATTTCCAAGGTCGACTAATTCAAATCTCAAGGCTGAGCTTTGTATTTTAGCATTAGTTACCTTCTTAAATTTGTCTTTGAGATCATAAAGGTATTCTAATTTGACTACATATTTAGGTATTGAATTTTCATCAGCCTTCTACTTTAACTGAAGGTCATGTTCATTTTCATCTATGGTTTGGTCATCGTATGACCCTTCTGATGTTAGAAAATTTACAATATCATAATCATCGTTGAAGACTCGCCAATTAGTGACATTGTCAAGAATGGATGGTCTAAAAATTAACTCAATGGAAAACCTATCAGGACTATAATGCTCATATGGTATAAGTTTTGATGCAACATTAGCTAACAGATCCAAACTAGCATTTTGCATTCTAGGTATAGGAGAAATATTAAATGCCAAAAAATGTGATGGAAGATCCTGGACTAATGACTGATAATGCTTAAGATGTCCAAAGAGGTAGTGGATAGTATTTCTTACCTGTTTAATTGTAATTTTTGAATCTCCAAAAACCTGCATATATTTGATGTTGAGGCCAATTTCTTTGTATAATCCTTGAACCAATGCCTCGTATTATGCGGTGTTATTTGTACATTTAAATTCTAATCTGTAAGCTAACATGGTATTTTCTCCTTTTGGGCTAGTTAAAATGCAACCAATTCTTGCACCATCGTTAGATTTGGAACCATTAAAGTATAAAGTCCAAAATAAAGTATTAACCACAGGTTTATTTACAAATTTTTTACACTTGGAAGCATCTGTCTGTGAGAAATTTTTAATCTGTGAGGTGACAAAATTATCTAGAAAGGGAGATTCGTGTGCTTTAAAGTTCCATAAAAATGACTCAGTTGAATAGTTTCCAATAATATTATTATTGAATGCTACCGACTCATTATCACCTTCAAATTCAGTCACTTTGTGTTTCATGTGTTTCTCTTGGTCAACTCGAATTTGATTTGGCTTTCCATTATATGGCAACCACATGTGAGACCAGTTTGTAGCAAAGTATCCATGGATTTTTTTGGACCAATCTCTACTTTGAATTAGACCATAGAATTTGAGAATGTTAGTGACCAATATATCAATTATTTGACAGGCTTTGGGATTTGAGAAAAGTCGAATGTTAATTGAATTTACTTCCCCTATGTCCTCTACCTTTGTTCTGTCAAGTTGTACTATGTGAACAATTTTTTTTTGAGGAGCGACGTTAAACTTAGCACAAATTGTTGTTGGCATTATATTAGAAGAGGCTCATGAGTCAATCAAACAATTGTGAAGATTCCTATTGAAAATTTCATAAGTTAAGAGGAAAGGAGGTGCGTGTGAGAGAGATCTTCCACTGATTAGGATGACATATGTAGGATTGACTTTGTTTGAAGGAGTGGGGGGTTTACCCATGCCTTTAGCACCTTGAGGTATAACAGCAGAAGGTAGGGGCGAAGTAGGAACTGCATTTAGTTCTCTAAGTAGTATTTTCTATTTTTGTTTCAACTTGCTAAGTTCATGTAGCGAAATATTGGCCTTGGTCTTCTTTATTTCTTCCGCAATGTTATACTCCATCGTATCAGTAACTACCAGGGTCTTTGATGTAGATGGAAGATTTGATGAAGGTGGATTTAGCTGTGAAGCCTTAGGAGAAGAAGTTTTGTTGAGTGCTTTCTCCTTAGTGGCAAGAGTTGGAGTTTTTTGCTTTTGATTTCATTGAGTCGTATCAGTAGGCCCTTTGCTTTTGGTGCTAATGGGCAAAGCTTCTTGTTTTTATTCGCTTATAAGGATAAAATACAACGTTCCATTTAATTAGACTACTTCTTCTTCTTCAGTTTCTTCATCGGTCATTGTGTTTTCCTCTTCCTCTTCTTCTAAGTCAAACTCAACGTTAGATATAGTATTTGGTGGTTGAGAACTAGAAGACTGATTCCTCCTAAAAGATCTGAAAGGTTTTTTAGTAGCAGAGGATTCAACAACTTGTTTCTTCATTTCAATCATTTCGTTAGATATGGCTTTCAGTACTTTTTGAAGGCCTTCAAGATCAAAAGGATCTTTCAGGACTTTCTTTTTAGAGTCATCTCTAAAAGTTACTTTTTTCGATTTTCTGTCTTCCTGAGAGGTCTTCTTTTCAAGAGAAATTATGTGTTCCTCAACAGAAAGAGCTTCCTTCATGTTCCCAGCCAATGTGGCCAAATTATCCCTATCAACAAAGATGGCTATATTAGAAGGAAGGGAAGATATGTACCACTCAATTTGAACGTCAACACCAAGGGCTGGTGAAGTTGGAATTTTATTGAGTAAGTTGTTGAATCTGGAGTCGAAATCTTTAACCTTTTCTTTACATCTTAGCCTTTAAATTGGAAAATTAATTGATGAGTGACTCAGTGGTTCTATCATCTCCAAAATTAACTAGGAATTGTTCTTCGAACATATCCCAGCTAGTTATGGAGCGGGGGGGTGATGAAAAATACCAGGATCCTGTAAAAGTATATAGAAATAATTTGACGACGTATTCTTCTTCATCGTCTCCATTTAAATTGATGGCCAGCATATAGTTATGAAGATGTTCCTCAGCTGGTAGTCTATCATCAGGATTAAATTTGGCAATCATCTTTTAGGATGCTTAGGAAGAGGGTGAAGAGGAACTGCCATTGCTACAACATCGAGATTATTCCATGGGTGTACTCGCAGTTGAGGTTCTTGTCCTGCCATTGGATTTTGAGTGGAGGAGGATATGGATGGAGTTTGAGTTGAAGAAGAGGTAGGTTAGGAGCTTAGACTAGAAAAACTAGCACCAGTGGTTGGAATGGAAGTTGTTGGAATCAGTGGAGGGAATGAGGGGGTTTGAGGTGGAGAATGAGATAAAACCTCACAAGTGGATGTCCGTGATTTTTATTTCTTGGTTTTCTTTCGGAAAGAAGAAATGGGAAATTCAAAAAGAGGAATTCCAGTCTTCTCACTTTGAGAACGAGTCAAGATTCGTCTTGGTTGCAGAACAGAGGAAACACTTCCTTCAGATGACTGAGGTTTTGTAGGCTTTTCAGCTGAAATAGAGATTTTCTTTAACTTCTCTATCAAAGCCTGAACTTCAAGGGATTCAGGATTGTAGTCTGAAGAAGGTATTCTTTGAGATTCACTAGGAGATTTTGGAGAGGTTTTCTAAACTTATGATCTTAAGGTTGTTGTTCTAGATGGGGATATAGAAGTTGAAGGAGATCTAGAAGGGGAGCGACTCTTAAGTTGAATTTTTGCTTTATAATGAGTTCTCTTTGCCATTCACAGTCATGGCTCTCCTTCTAGTGCTAACATGTTGAAGCCTCGAAATTTGCTGCAACAACATTGGGGGATGATCACCTGTTCCAAACCTTAAAGCAACTCCTTTTCCATTTGGAATGGTGGTTCTGATTGGTTCAACTAGGTCCAGTTACCTCCTCTGCAATTCTGGAATTCTAAAAACACTTATGTAATAGGAATTTAGAGTTGTAGGTGGGAGGAGAGAAAATCTATGTTCTGGGGATTATTGAGGATTTCTCTTTTGCATTCTGAATTGTGTATGATGTGCAGAGTTTGCACTTATGCAGCTCTTGTTGTAACAACATAATTTCAAGCAATGTAAAGGACAATTGGAGACCAGAGCCAGAGAAATGGATTCAATAAATTGGCATTTCTAATACTATTGTTTTAAATACTAGTTTCATTTTATGATGGCAGGAATGTGTCATTTTATTCATATTTGTGCACTATTTTCGATATGAGTAATTTGTCTCAATCAAATGTTATTATTTATCTTTGCTCTTATGGGCTGAATTTTGATTTATGAGTAACTATTTTCTCAGAAATATGTCTTTTAATACTGGTTTAAAAAATAGTGATATGGTGTGAACTACTTCCTCATATTATTGTTTAATTATTTGAATTACTGATTAAACAATCAATATCATTTTGTGAAGTTCTTCCTAAATGTTGTTGGTTTATTATTTCAATTAAGAGGTCTCTGAATAGAATATGTTTTGGTATACATAATTTCTATTAATTGAACTACTTCGTTAGCTTGATATTCATTATAAGCCAGACATATTTAAATCCCAATCATTTAAATATCTTGGTCTCAGTTGGGTTAGATCTATGTCTGTTTAATTGAGATAGGATGAGGATTTAGTTCATTTTTCTTGCATTATAGAACAAGTTTGCATTTAGATTTAATTTTACATTCTTAAGTCCTCTTCCCAAAGAGGAAAACTTTAGTCGTGGCTTGGTTGAAACCTAGCTCAGCTTAATGATCACTTTCTTGCTTGATCACAAGAGGGTTGATCTGATGTATCTTCTCCATTGGTGGATGAAAGTCATATTTTAAGCCATTAGAGATTAAGAGAAGGTAACTGGACCTAATTGAACCGGTCAAAACCACCATTCCAAGCAGAAAAGGAGTTGCTTTAAGGTCCAGACCAGGTGGTCATCCCCCAATGTTGTTGCAGCGAAGTTCGAGGCTTCAACGGGGTGTAACAATCTATCTAAGCATAGGGTTCTCATACTCATCTGAGAATCACTAGGAAACATTGATGGCTCAACACATTAGTTGCAGTTTCATCCATTGGGTCGTAGATACATTGTTCATTCATTTACAAGTAAAAACATGATGAGAGCCATACATAGCTATTACCATAAAACATATACATAACCAACATAATAGCAACATAAATACCAAGGAAATCATAGCCATATGATCCACATATAAACCAGTATAATACTCATAGAAATACAAGGATAAATAACCTCATATTGATGATGCAAAATCCAAACTTGGGATGGGACTACCACGTTCCACCCGACCGTAGAATGGTTGAGCCAAATCTTTCTTCACCCATTCACCCCCATGGCATATTCTAAGCATGAATGTGGGATCTCATAGAACAAATCAATCCAAAACCATCCAGGGCTTCCAGAGGCCAACCATCTCAACCATGAAACATTGGTTCCACCTCATGTTCGGACATCACAAAACCATCATCAGATTGGTCTCTACCCAAGCCTTCCAGAGCTCTAGAGTGTTTGTTCCAACCAAGGCTTCCAAAATTAGTAACTCAACCTAAGATGATACAGGGCTTCCAGAACTAGTAACTCAACCTAAGATGATACAGGGCTTCCAGAACTAGTAACTCAACCTAAGATGATACAGGGCTTCCAGAGCGTTTATCCAACCAGGGCTTCCAGGAGCTAGTAACTCAACCCAAGCTAAAGGAAACATGAGAACCAACCAGAAAAACAAAGAAATGAACCCACAACATCATGGCTATCCAGGAAATGGAAAGGCTAGGCTAATCCATTTTTGATACAGGAAATCATCCATGCCAGTGACAAACCATGACCAATAAACCACATGCATATGCCATGCATTCCAAAACTAGTGAGAAAAACGTACATGCAACTCGGTACCTGCAAGAAAAATCCATTGTAGTTGTCGATCCTAATGTCCTGTTGTGCTTTCCTACTATTGTTTTTCCTTCTTGATCCAAAAATTTGAGTATGCCACACCTTCCAAGAGTGGTCCCAGAAAACTCTAAGTGTACAAGAGTATGAGAGAGAGAAAATAGAGTGAGAGCTCCAAAACTGAATTGACAAAAGTCTGTGAACTGATCCTTAGAAGCTTTTTGATTAATGAGGCATCTATTTTCTTCATTTTCCATTATATTCCTTTAATTTCCTCCTCACATGCAACCTGTGACATTTCGCATTAATTTTCTCCTAATTTCCATTATTTTCATAAATATATGTGCCAAAAATGCCATTTTGCCTTTCCAAAGCCTTAGCCATTGCCTTTGCCAATTTCCTTAGCCATTAATCAACCAAAAGTGATCCCTATCACTATGATTTTGCCCAACATTCAGCTTGGAATAAGTGTCCCATCAACCGTGGCTATTATTTTTCCTTTATTAACTTTTATTACATGGAATTTTCACCAGGGTTGTTACAACGAGTGTCAAAATGGGAGGAAGGAGACAAAGCCAAGAATTTGGATTAGATGAATCTTGATGTTGTAGTCCCATCTGTAATGATAAAAAACCCGAAGGTGGGAATACACATGCTCGGCCATAAAGAGAAACTGAACATGGCGCCAAAACATACAATGCAGATCCATGAAATGACATGTTAGAACATGGCCACAAATAATGCACATTGGATCCATGTGACTCATAAAAAGGAGCATAAACACCAACAAATACAATGTGGTTATATGTCATAGTAGAGATCAGTAGGACTATGGACACATAACAAAGAAGGTTCCCTAGAGTAGTCCTCAAAGTACATAATGAATACATAAATCCAACACATCCTCGGAAGGGTGTCATATAAGAGTGAAATGTCCCTAACCCAGTGTAACACCCTCCTCCCACATCCACCCAAGTAACCATTCCAACCGAGGTAAACATGAGACGAGAGGTTATGTTGTAGCAGCTACAACCACTCTACAAAAATTTTCCTTAGCTTTGTTTTGGAGCCTCCCTACCAACCATCCTCAACAACATGTCTTGCACTGTCAAGTACACGAGCTTCAGTGGTTTTCTAGCAGATTGCCAGCCTGTGCATGATAGCTTGTTGCATCCCCCTCACAGGTTGCTTCTCCATACTTGGTCCAGCTGCACGCTGAGTAGCTCCCTTAAGAAATGGTGCAATTCTGAAGGGGAACCAGCCTTCCCTCTAGAAATTGCGAAATCCTGACTAGCAGCCTGCTGGGCTCCAGAATTGCGCAATTCTGCCTGTTAAGCTTCACTGGAAAAACTACGCAATCTGTCCCAACAGGACTTCTCAGCCCAAAAATTACGTAATTCTAGGCAGTAGTCAGTTGCTCAGCCTAGAAATAGTGAAATCCCTCTAGGCATCCAACCCAAATCCCTCTCAGAAATGTGCAAATTTTCCCATTAGTTAAGTAGGTTGTCGCATGTGTCTTTAGGTTGATGGTTCCCTCCGGGATCGAGAAAAACTTATTTGCATGCATGGACTACTTCTCCCAAGGTAGCATGCAAATGCACACCTTGATTTAGGGATCTGTTTTTAGCAGCTGGAGAGTACATGCAAGGATCATTTTAGAAACCTCCCGCCAAGTGTCGCTTTTCCTCGATTTATGGCATGCACGTCACAATCTTGATTTTATCAAAATTCATCAACCAGATGCTGCAAATCTCATACCTCACATCTACCTTGCAGCTTTGATGTCCCACACTGCATCTAGGAGTCATTGGCATATTCAACTCAACAGTTTTGGGGTTAGCCCGTTTTTCATGTCTTGCGCTACATTTTTGTCGCTTTTTTTGTTTCGCCTTGTGTGAGTGGTGTCTTCTTGATTTCAGTGAGTGCTTGCTGACATTTTTTTGTATGTTAGCTTGTAGAAGCACCATTTTAGATTTCATTCACATCTCACTGTTGTCACATGCATTACATTGTTTTGCACAGACGGTTGTCATTGGGGCGACTCACTTCACACACATGAATGCTTTCCCGTTTTCTGAATCATACACTTGTTGTTTACATGAATGACCATTCACCCTTGTTTTCACTTATCTCACCATTCATCCAAACTTCTCATGTTTTCAGTCGCCTGTCGGTCGGTCTGGGTTGTCTTGGCTCAGTCTGTGCCCTACTCAACTAGCACTACGCATTTACGGAAGCAAAGGCTCTACCTTCCCTTGAGAAATTAAGCAAGTCTGGCCCAACACAAACCTTCAAACTTGCATTGTGAAATTCTTGAAGGTAGTGTCTTGTTGGCCCCAGAAACTGTGCAATGCAGTTTTTGGTTGCATGTCACTGCTGATTGAAATTGTGCATTACGTAGTTTCAATCCTCAGTAGGTCAGGCTGGACTATGCATTGCATAGTTCCAACAGTTAGTTAGCCTCCTGAGAGCCCAGACTATGCTTTCCGTAGTTTTGGCAGTCAACCTCCCGACCTCCCAACAAAAATTGCGCAACTTTCACGATCAATGACATAGGTATGTTGAAAGTCAATCCTCAAGTTTGTTTTGGTTTTCCACTGACAGATTTCTTTCCGTGAGTGTTACTATGTCTCCAAGAATCATAGGTGTTCATCTGTCTCTCAGTAGCACAAGTACAATGGCCTTCAGGAGATTAGGGTCAAACGACACCATTGAGATCCTAACGAGGTTTGCAGCCAAGCAAGTGTCTATGAGCTCGCCTACCTATGAAGACATAAAGTTATTCATAGACAAGGACATCAAGATAACATGGCAGCAATGTTACAACAAGAAGAACCATCAGCAAGAACAGAAGGCAACACACTTGTATGCAATGAATGCAAGAGGAAGGTTGTTGACAACACAGAGGCGGAACAAAGTTGCAAACTCGAGCAAATCCACTTGTGATGAAAGAAACTTTGGATACTGATGCTATGAGGGGAAGGCATGACATGAAGATCGCATGAAGGCAAAGAAAAAAATAGAGAAGGAGTTGCACTTGCTAAAGCACCAACTCAAGGAAGAACAGGAGCTACACAAATCAGAGAATGAGTTGCAGTAGGAACAGTTACAACAGTGAGCACAACATGCATAGACAGATGAAACTTCGCCTGTACAAGCTATAGATCCATCCCAACAACTGGTATGGAGTAGACAAGGTGAGTAGTGTTGTTGATCACATGTAAGGGAATGCAACAACATGCATGTCATTGTGCGCACGCATGCAATCCCACCCGTTCGGCACACTCACCAAGGTGAAGACAACAAACAAGTCCGACTGGAGCTGTACGTGTATTTTGACAAGTTGATGCGCATGAACACGAGCACATGCTTGGAGATCAACGTAGACACTATGCATCAACATGTTGTCGATCCGGTCACACCTAGGATGACCATACGCATGCTATCAGACAAGTTGGACAGAGGAGCCATATCGGTGCACCTAGATGCAACAAAGACAAGAGTTTGCTTCAGCAAGATGTCACCATTGAGCGCATGGAAACCATCACAGATGACGAAGATTGGCATCAGCTCACCACCTTCGACAATCACAAGGATGTCAGGGAGTTTGTCTCACCACAACGGTCTAAGTGTTAGTGATGTCTTGCATGGCTCTCTCAAGCCATTTTGTCTCACATGGGCACATGTGCATTGTAATGTAACATCTTGTCAAGTGGAAGTTCAAGTGTCGATAGTTGAATGTAACAGTTATAGAGTAGTTGAAGAGTCTTGAGGGTAGATGAATGGTCACAAAGGGGAATGTCAAGGGTCACCCCACCCTTTGCTATAAATAGCCCCTCATAACTCATTGCAAAGGCTTTTGGTCAGCCAAGCTTCCGATAGGCCTATCTTAGAGAGATCTTGGACAATATTGTAACGAGCCTTGGCTTCTCCACTGCGCAGAGCTAGTATATCTCTTTGGAGGAGCAGGTAGTTGTGGCTGTAACATTCCATTATCAGAACTTGTGGTTGGACATGGATGTATTGTATGACTAGAACTTACATTTCTTAATATAATAGAGCCACCATGTTTCATGCATATGTTGTATTGTATTTCAACTATCTTGAGTACTCTAAATGATATACGTATCTGTTTGCTTACGGATGCATGTGTAGCTATTTTTGTACATGTATGTATGAATCTTTCTAAAATGTCATGTTGGTTTAACCATCACTCTAGATTGCTAGATAACTTGCCTTCCATGTTGTGATGCATCTTTTCTCATGTGTTCCCTTCTTAAATTTGTGCTATCACAGGTTTCCAAGGGGCGCACTCACCTCACCCTCTGTGTGTTAGAACCGCTTATGCACCATCCTTGACTTATTGCATATGTCACACCCTTGCTACCAACAGCGACATCTTACTTGCCTCTGTACGAAACCCTGGTCAAGGCATTACCATAAGATCCGCTACTGGGACTCCCACACTAAACGGTCTGAGGTTTAATTGGGACTTCTTACCAGGGAGATCCCCAGACATGTTGGTGGGTCCAACACTGTCAACATTTTTGGCGCTAGAAGGAGGGCCAAATGACAAGTTGAGTCCTCACATCTGTTTTGAATCTCTATATCTATCACAACTAACTACATAGTTTCTCTTCCGGAGTGTATGTCTTATCGAAACGACTTCATTATCTCGGAAAAGCTCTTGGATAAATTGTCACATAAAGCATACGATGGTGGAGGCTATGTAGCCTTGGTTAGGCATGAGGTTGGTGTTGTAGGCTCATGCGAAAGACATGGGATCTTTGAAGAATACATGACCTGCGCGTTATTCATCTACACGCTTCGAGGGCACCCAATGCACTGGTGTGCTACATTGCCCAGAAAATATATTCATTCTTTTGCTCTTCTGGTTGCAGAGATAGATTGTGCTTTCAATCACTTTAACCGTAAAACACTTCACAAATAAATTATGAGATTGTGAAAAACACCCGATGAATCTGTTGAACAATTTTACACACGCTTTTGTCATCTTGCATACTGATTCCCCGAAGTTGAAATTGATTGGGAATTTCTCGATGGGAGATTTTAGTATCTTCTTTACATATCTAAAAATCTGTAATTCTTGAAATCATTTGAATCCTGCTTAGCACACTTTGGTGATGGAGCTGCCCAATAACAAGAAGGCATAGTTGTTGTCACATGTGATTGTCTGCCTTCACCTCATCAAACAACTCCACCATCTCAGAGTGATGTGGGATATTATGCACACACATCTGTTGAACTGTCATATCCTCCCACCCCACCTACTCTTGATATCTGCGTAGATTTGGCTTGCAAGCCTATTGGTTGTCATGTGGATTCGTTCCCTCAACATCCATCCCCACATTCTGTTGATCCTCTATATTGCACTGTCTTGTGTTCTTCCATTCTAGACTCTTCACCTGCTGTGAACGAGGATCAAGCTGTTGACAGAATTGGTGTTATGCAACCAACCTGTGCCATCATTCATGGTGAGTGTGTGCGGGAATCTAAAGAAGAACTCGCGCTGAAGGATGACTCCCTTCCATTTGCGCCTCACCCGCTCTATCTTGACATCCCTTGTGATTCTAGCACTGTTGATTTCCCCTGTGAAAACTCATTTCTGGATGTTTCTACTTCTGATCATTCACAAGACACATTGGATGTCAGTCTGTCATTACATTGCAGAGAGGACACATCTTCCTTCGAAAATTTGTACAATCTGTCATTCCTAAAAACACAGAGGGTGAACATCCTTTCTTCTCATCTACCCCTCTACACAATTTATCAAATCATGAGGATGCTGAAAAACACCCTGAATTTTCTGATCTTAGTTGTCGTGATCTCTCCACTTCTTCATCTGATCATGATATTGATTCAATCATTGTTAATTTGTCTAATACATTGGTCTACGATGATCTATTTGTCGACGAAGTTGAAACCCCCCAGACTGTCGAGGCGCTTTAGCCCGAGTTGATGGTTATGTCAGGCCCTCACTGTCCTGAGGTTGGTTTCACTTCCGATCAGGAAATTGTTGAAACACTCAAGGCTCCTCATCACTCTTTGCTTTGCATTCAAGATCAATCTAACACTCAGATTTCACTTCCTCCACTCAAACTACACGATCCCATCACTCATGCATTGGAGGAATCTTACACATCAAGCACACTTGCACAACGTAAGTGGTCTACCTTTCTCACATTTGGTTTCATGTCACAGTCAAGAGAATGCATACACTCGACATATGCATGCAATGTAGCACAACACCATGGCAAGTCCACAGAGTGCATGTCATGCACTTTCACTCATTTCTGTTCTATGGACACTTGTAAGCTCAGAGTGTGTTTGTCTTCACTTTTATATATTTCTTCTTTGTTGGTTCACATAGTTGTCTTGTTCACGAACCATGCCTTCACCAACATGGTTCGACCAATGCACCGGTGGCTGCATTGGAAATATCACTTCACATGACCAGGGCGATGCATTGTTAGCTTAGGAGTAGGAGTAGTGTTTGCTTTTGAGTTGTTTGATTGCATGAGTGTTGGCTTCTTTCCTTGTGTGTTTGTTTTCTTGCTTGTTTGTTTGCTTAGTTGCTTTTATTTCACATTTGTTTCTGCTTCTTGATTTTATTTTTGGTTTGTTTTCTTGTTATTGTACTTAGATTATTTTCACATGGACCGTGTGCGACTCTTGAAACAAGCTGGGTAAAATACAAGAGGACTTTTAAAACTATCAACATTTGGGTATCTGTTGTTCGCTATCTTATGTAAGAACTTGTTGTCTTCAGCCCATGATACGTCAATGGAATATATGTACTGTTCGAAGTGAACCTTGGTGAAAACACAATGCTTTCACGCTAACTAGCATCACCTACTCTAGTCGGTTGTTTTTGTGGTAGTCCTTGTCAGTTCAGTCAAGTAGAGTAAGGTTGGTTGGGGGGGGGGAACCTTAACAAGCATGTTAGATGTATACATAAACTACTTCTCTGTAGGAACAACCTCTTATGCTCTCAATAAGTTGGGATCCCTCTTCCGCCTCTGAAATGAATAAGTGCTACGCACAGTTATGAAAATGAAAAAGTGAAAAATTTCCAAAAAAATGAAAAATGAATAAGGCAAAAGAAGAGAAAGGATTCTTGCCTAGATAGGTGATGCAAGTAACTCTGCTAGGGTACTAACTAGGCTTGCTGGCAATGGAACGATGCTTGTGTTCTTGCGTGACTCAGCTGGGGTACTGTCCAGGCCTGCTGCCAGCGAAGCAACACCAGCGATGAAACTAAAACTATGATGACTATATTGCTTGTGCACCAATATACCCCTCATCCCCAATCGAAACAAATATGTTGGCTTGGCTTGGAATGTGTGTTGACCGACCAAGGGCTTGGGAGATGCTACATCTTACAATCAAGTAAGTGTGGAAACCAAGACGAATAAATAATTGAACAATACTTCCGGAGGTGTTAGACTTGTTTTTCACAAACAAGGTCCATTTAAAGAGCTGGATTTCTACTAGTGTGTCGCCAAGTGTTGTAGTGGCTACAACCATCCTCAACAACATGTCTTGCACTGTTAAGTACACGAGCTTCAGTGGCTTTCTAGCAGATTTCCAGCCTGTGCATGATATCTTGTTGCATCCCCCTCACAGGCTGTTTCTCCGGACTTGGTCCAATTGTAGGCTAAGAAGCTCCGTCAAGAAATTAAACAATTCTGGAGGGGAACCAACCTTCCCTCCAAAAATTGAGCAATCATGACTAGTAGCCTGCTGGGCTCCAGAATTGCGCAATTTTGCCTCTCAAGATTCACTGGAAAAACTACGCAATTTGTCCTAATAGGACTGCTCATCCTAGAAATTGTGCAATTTTTGGAAATAGTTAGTTGCTCAACCTAGAAATTGTGCAATTCCTCTAGGCAGCCAACCCAACTCCCTCCCAGAAATGCACAAATTTTCCCATTAGTCAAGCAGGTTATTGCATGTGCCTTCAGGTTGACGGTTCCCCCTGAGACTGAGCAAAACTGATTTGCATGCATGGACAACTTCTCCCAAGGTAGCATGCAAATTCATCCCTTGATTCAGGGATCTATTTTTAGCAGCTGGAGGTTACATGCAAGGAACATTTCAGAAACCTCTCGCCAAGTGTCGCTTTTCCTAGATTTGTGGCATGCACATCATAACCTCGATTTTATCAAAACTCATAAACCAGACGTTGTGAAGCTCATTCCTCACATCGACCTTACAACTATGACATACCACACTGCACCTAGGAGTCGTCAACACATTTAGCTCAATTGTTTTGGGGTAAGCCCTCTTTTCATGTCTCGCTCTGCGTTTCTGTCGCTTTCTGTGTTTTGCCTTGTGTGAGTGTTGTATTCTTGATTTTAGTGAGAGCGTACTGTCATTTTGATGTATGTTAGCTTGAAGAAACATCGTTTTAGTTTCCGTTCACATCTCACTGTTGTCGCATGCACGACACTGTTTTGCACAGACAGTTGTCATTTCGGCGACTCGCTTCACACACATCCATGCTTTCCTGTTTTCTAAATCCTACACTTGTTGTTTGCATGAACGATCACTCCTGTTTGCATTCATCTCACCATTCATCCAGACTTCTCATGTTTTCAGTCACCTATCGACCGGTTTGGGCTGTCTTGGCTCAGACCTTGCCCTGCCCTGCTAGCACTGCGTATTTCCGGAAGCGAAGGCTCTGCCTTCCCTCAAGAAATTGCACAAGTCTAGCCTAATACTAACCTCTAGACTTGCATTACGCATTTCTTGAAGTCAGTGTCATGCTGGCCCCAGAAACTACGTAATGTAGTTTGCTGGTTGCATGTCACTGTTGACTGAAATTGTGCATTGTGTAGTTTCAGTCCTCAACAGGCCATGCTGGAATCTGCATTGCACAAGTCTAGTAGTTACTTAGCTTCCTGATAGCCTAGACTGTGCCTTATGCAGTTTTGGCAGTCAGTCTCCCGACCTCTCGGTGGAAATTGTGCAACCTTCACAATCAATCACATAGCTATGTTGCAAGTCATTCCTTAAGTTTGTTTTAGTTTTTGCCTGACAGATTGCTTGCCGTGAGTGTTGGTATGTCTCCAGGAATCACAGGTTTTTGTCTGTCTCTCAGCAGCACAAGTACAACAGACTTCAGGAGAGCAAGGTCAAAGGACACTGTTGAGAGCCCAACGAGGTTTGCAGCTAAGTAAGTGTCTATGAACTTGCCTACCTATGAAGACATCAAGTTGTTTGTAGACAAGGACATCAAGATAACATGGCAGTAGCATTACAACAAGTAGCACCATCAACAGTAGCAGAAGGCAACACACATGTATGCAATGAATGCAATGAAGTAGGTCCACTTGTGATGAAAGCAAGTTTGGAGACTAAGGCTATGAGGTGACAACGCAACATGAAGATCACGCGAAGGTAGAGAACGGAACAAAGAAGTAGTTGCACGTGCTGAAGTAGAAACTCAAGGAAGAACAAGTGATGCACAGACAAGAGAATGAGTTGCAGCAGGAACCGGTACAGCAGGGGGTGCAACATGCATAAACGGATGAAACTGTGCCCGTACAAGTTATAGATCCATCGCAACATCTAGCACAGAGCAGACAAGGTGAGCAGCGTTGTTGATTGCATGCAAGGGAATGCAGCAACATGCATGTCATTATGTGCATGGATGTGATCCCACCCATTCGGCATACTCACTAAGGCAAAGACAAGAAGCAAGTCTGAATGGAGTTGTACATGTATGTTGACAAGTTGATGTGCACAGCCACCGACACATGCTTGGAGATCAACGTAGACACTATGCATCAACATGTTGCCAGCTCAGTCGCACCTAGGACAATTATGCACATGCTATAAGAAGATTTGGACGGAGGAGCCATATCAGTGCACCCTAATGCATTTAAGGCAAGAGCTCACTTCAATAAGAAGTCACCATTGAGCGCACGAACACCATCACGGATGACCAAGATTGGCATTAGCTCACCACCTTCGACCATCACAAGGATGTCAAAGAATTTGTCTCACCACAATGGTCTGAGTGTCAGTGATGTCTTGCATGACTCACTCAAGCCATTTTGTCTCACATGGGCACATATGCATTGTAATGTAACATCTTGTCAAGTGGAAGTTTAAGTGTCGATAGTTGAATGTAACATTCATAGAGTAGTTGAAGAGTCATGAGGGTAGATGAATGGTCACGATGATCTGGATTTAAATAGGAACGCAACAAATTATAGAGATAACCATAAATACATAGATACAGCAGAAATAATACTTCATTTCATTAATGTAAAATACTAAAATATACTTACAAACTGAAATGGAAATAAACTAGCTTGGGCGATGGTAGCTTATCTCTGAGGAGAGATGTGGTGGCTACATGCCTCTGAAATCTCTTACAATAAGGTTCGAAGGCCTATTTATTGTTGAGAAACAATGGAAAACCCTAAACATCCAAAACCCTAACCCTAGGAGATGAAGCGCCAAACTATGGGCCCTGTTTTGGGTAAATTGGTACATTAACTTCCCGGGGTCATAACTTTGGCATACGATCTCTGTTTGACGCGCACAATACCTAGTTAAAAAGATCTATCTGAGGACTACAACTTTGGGAAGAGAAACATGATTTATGAACCCACGTTTCTCCCAAGTTTCCCAAAAAACGTCATTTAGGGCATCAAAACAGCTCTGGAAGTTTAGGACCTGAAAAACTGCCAAAAATAGTGAATTGTGCTACAAATAAGGAAACTGAAAGAAACAATGGTGGGGGTCCAAGTGGAATTAGCGAGTGACCACCAATATCCACCTGGATCATTCCTCCCCCCTTAGGAAGCAATGGTCCCCATTGCATTGAGTTCCTTAATGAGATGAGGAAACTTCTACTGAACTTGGTCCCTAGTGAGCCACTTGCCCTCATGAAGGAGTTGGCCTGCTTTGACAACTTGATACAGTTGGATCTTCTGCTAGCGAGTGTGCTTGATCAGCGTGTCGATGATTCGATCAGTTGCAGCTTGTTCCATGCAATTTTGAATTAACTCTGTTGGTGTGAGTTGTTCTACAATGTCGGATGTGTCTAGTAATGGTGGAAAGTATGGCCGAAGGTGGTCCACATTGAACACTGGGTGCAAGCCAAGGAATGGGGGAATATTGAGCTCAATTGAATTATCTCCCACAACCTTGGTAATGGTGTAAAAACCATATCAGAGTGGTCTAAGTTTCCGATAGGCTTCGGTAAGGCGTTCCTTTTGCAAATGCAACCAGACTTTTTCAACCACCTGATACTTGTGTGGCACCCGATGTTGATCATGTCGCTGCTTATACTTGGAATTTGATTTCTCTAGAATGTCATGGACCTTCTGGCGTATATGTTGGATTTGCTCATTGAAGCTGTTTGGCTTATCTATTTTGGACTGGACATGAGCTAAATCTGCCAGAGTAGCTACAAATGGCATGACCACATCAATAGGACATAGTGGCTGGAATCCCAAGCCCACCTAAAAGGGTTGTGGCCAGTCGAGTTGTGGAGAGCCCGGTTATTGTTGTACTGAACATAGGGGAGGCTCTCATCCCATGTGCGTGGCTGCTTTGAGTTGTACATGCGCAGAATGTGTATGATCATGTTGTTGACAACCTCTCTCTCGCCTTAGTTTGGGGATGGAAGGTTGTCGACTTAGTGAGTTTGGTGTCCAACATCGACCAGAGATAGGACCAAAATGTACTAAGGAACCTGTTGTCCCGATCTGACATGATAAGCTATGGGATCCCAAAGTGTACCCACACTTGTTCAAAGAAAAGTTTAGCAGTGGCTCCTGCTGTGATATTCCTCTTGTAGGCCGCCATAATGGCCATCTTTGAGAACTTGTCGATGACAACAAAAACACAGTCGACATATAATCCATGGAGATGGATTCCCAAGGTCGACTAGGGGTAGGTAGCAGAGTATAGAGGCCTTGCTTCTTGATGGTCGGTTTGGCAATGGCACAGACAGTGCAAGATATGATGTATTTTCCAACATCCTATTGAATATTCGACCAATAGAAATAATTCTGCAGTACTGCCACTGTTTTCTCGACACTGAAATTCCCAACAGCCTAACTGTAGTGTGTTTCCCAAATCATCTTGGCACGCTCACTTGAAGGAACACAAAGGTGACCCAGGTGGCAGAACAATGCATCCTGGAGGTGAAAATCTGGAACATGCTGACCCTCCAAGAGTGTCTGGTATGTGTGGCTGAATCCATGGTTGCTTTTGTAGAGAATTGACCAATCAGAAGTCTCATGCCAACAAGAGTTGAGCACGATGGTTAACGCCATGATCGGTGGTCGACTGAGGCAATCTACAACATTATTGGTGTTGCCCTTCTTATACTTGATATTCAAATGGAACTGTTGCAGATATGTGGACCACTTTTGATGGCGATCATTCTGCAACTTCCCTTGCATTTGTATGAACTCTAGGGGTCAGTGGTCTATGTGGATGGCCATTTCCTTCCCCAAAATGTAATGCTTCCATTGTTGGCAGGCCTGCACAATGGAATACATATCTTTGTCACAAGTGTGATACTTCCGGATTGTGTCTGAAAGTGTCTCACTGAGATATGCCACTGGATGCTCATGTTGAGTAAGGATTGCCCCAATAGCATAGTCAAAGGCATCTGTCTCGATCTCAAATGGTTGTTGCAAGTCTGGTAATGCGAGTATTGGCACCGAGTAGAGGAGATGTTTCAACTCTGTGAATGCCCTCTGTTGAGATTTAGACCAAAAGAATTTTTCTTTTGCTCCTCCCTTGGTGACTTGACTCAAGGGCCAAGTGATATGAGAAAATCCAAACACGAACCTACGTAGAAGTTGGCAAGACCCAGAAAGATATAGAGCTCTATCGGAGTGGTTGGAGATGGCCAATACCAAATGACTTGGATCTTGGTTGGATCCGCATGCACCCCCTGTTCATTAATAATGTATCCCAGATATTGAACTTTGGTCATGCCAAAAGTGAATTTCTCAAAATTGGCACATAACTTGTGTTGGCGCAATGTTTGGAAAACCTGTCGGATTTGGTGGAGGTGCTCTTCCCAACTTTGGCTGAAGATCAGTATGTCATCCAAGTATACCACTACAAATGAGTTGGTGAATGGCCGCAAGATATCATCCATTAGCCTCATGAAGGTTGCAGGACAATTCATCAACCCAAAAGGCATAACCAACCATTCATAAAGGCCCTCCTTGGCTTTGAAGGAAGTCATCCACACATCGGAGGGTTTGATTGGTACCTGGTGATATCCTAACTTCAAATCGATCTTGCTGAAATATTTTGCCCGCTTCAATTTGTCCAGAAGATCATCAATTTGTGGGATCGAGTACCTATTCCGGACAGTGATTTTGTTTAGCGCCCAATAGTCAATACAGAGTCTCCAAGCCCCATCCTTCTTCTGTACCAACATGATTTGGCTCCCACATGGTGATGAACTCGGTTAGATGTGACCTTTCTGCAGCAGCTCCTGAATTTGCTTCTTGATTTCATCATTCTCTAGAACGGAGCACCGATAGATTGGTCCATTGGGTAGCGATGAACCTGGGGTCAGATCGATGGAGTGCTTGACTTGACAGTGCAGAGGAACCCCTGCGGGGGAGGTGAAGATGTCCTCGTACTCCTCCATGGCCTTGTCCATCTGTAGTTGTCTTGCGGAGGGGACCTATATGAAGGTCGTGGCCATTGTCTCCTTCTTTCCTTAAGGGCGTATCACCAGGAAAACAAATTTCTCGGTTTTGGAAATGAGCTTACTGTAGTGTTTTGCAGTAACCAAAGAGATGGTGGTAGGTGGTGCCACCTACAGTATCCTATACCACTTATTTCCAAAAGTAACAATAACAACATGAGGCCTTGACTCATATAGAGCATGTTGCTTCCATAAGTATGGTTGGCTAAATAATACATCACAAACATCAAGGGGAGAAACGTCACACAATACCTAATCTGTGAAGGGCTTGATGTTGTATGGAAGGTTAACCTGCTCGCTCACGCGAAAATCTCGTCCTTGGTGAAGCCACCCGATGGTGTACGATTGTGGATGTGTTGTGGTCGATAAGCCCAACCACTTCACGACCTCTACCGAAATGAGGTTCTTTTGGCTCTTGCTGTTGACAATGAACTATAGCGGGGAGCCCTTTACCCACATTTGGGAGTGGAAGAGGCACTCCTTCTCCTCTGGATGTTCGGGTTCCTCCTTCTGGATCTTCGTGGTGGCAATGGTGGCGTTGGGATCCACATCAATAATCTGCTTCCCATTGTCATTTCCCTTCTCAAGTCCTAACTCAGAGTCTAAACATGCATCTGATTCCAAATACTTTAGCGGGACACCAGTGACTGCTTGGCCCGACACTCACTTGTGTTTTCAATAGAGCTCTTATGGAACTCACACCACTTTCCCATGTCCTTATTCGGCTTCACGGTGTTGTTCTTTGCTTGCGGCTTTGGTGGGTTTTCCTGGGCCACTGTAACGCCCCTGGTAAAATCGATAATATTTTGCAAGTAAAAGACAGTAAATTTAAATAGTAACTATGATTTATGCTGGTGAATTGAGTGACTGCGATGGTTATGATTGTTTAACTAATCATGTTAATTAAATTTTTGAGTGATTTCATTTGAATAGGGTTGAAAGAAGAGCAACTGGAAATGGACATAGTTTCTTTATGAGAGAAAGATTTATAAAAATGCATTTCAAAAAAAAAAAAAATAGAATATGGCATCTGTCAAAGAAGAGGGAAAAACCTAACTACTTCTGGAGACAGTTGAGACTCCTACAAAAGGAGGTTGCTATGTCTGGTGAGGACCAGATAGCAAAAAGGAAAAGATAAAAAGAAAGGAATGGCTCTGGAGAGCAAGAGGAAATCGCTACGTCTGGTGAGGACCAGATAGCGCTTGTTGAGAGGTGGAAGTCTCTCTGAACCGCTACATCTGGTGAGGACCAGATAGCTTAACTCTGTTAACAACAGAGGACTTGCAAGACGGCATAAGTTCTGCAAGAGTGCTTGGGGGTGGAAGGTCATGGAGGACCCTCCTAAGGTCGGGTGGAAGACAAGCGCATTAAAGAGGTTTGCCCCTATCCAGGTATGAAATGACTGAGATTTTCGGTGGTCTTATAAACAAGTTCATAGCAGTTAGAATAAGAAATACTTGCTGTTATGAAAACTGTACATGCTATAATTATGAAAATTTCGTAAAAGCTAGAGTACGAAATAAAGGGGATTTCGACAGACTGTATGCTATAGAAAATATCAGTCATAAATTAGAAGTCTCAGAAGAAATAACTCAGCTAGTACAAATCATAATAGTATAAAAGAACGGCAAGCTTTTTGCTTGCAATAAACTGTAACCTGTGCGAATGTAAAAGAAAAACAAGTAATACTTCAGATACTACCATAACTATTAAACAAATAAAACTTCTCCATAGCGTATCACAGAGGAATAAAGCTAGAATAATATATGTACATATTGTGGCTATAACAGGTGCAGATTAACCAAAACATTTACAAATCCACCATCTGTAAAATTTATAAACAGATAAAGATAGTATGACATCGTCGACATGGATATAAATCTAGAAAGGAACCATATACCAAGAACCCAAAATGTATCAGAGGGCGTAAAACCCTCCCCACTCGTATCGAGTATGTAACCTCGTGGAGAGGTAACTCGTAGAGCGGAGAAATACCTCTGTGTTGTCGGCACCATATGGGTAATATGCATGCCGGAACGCCGACAACGTTGATATAACCAAAATCTCCATGCAAGAACGATATATCGAAATAAATAAGAACAAGCCTGTCGACGAGGGTTTACAGTCGAAGGCGGTACTTTCCCTTCTAAAAAGAAAGAAAGAAATTGAGAGCACGCATGTTTATTACAGTTAAACGAAAATATGATAATTATTTTCATATAATACTCCAAGAATCAGAACGGGTATAGAAATTGTATATCAAATAACAATGCAAGCCGCTAATAAAAACAAGTGTAGAGACCCGACGGTCCTATAAATTCCTTTGATATATAACCTCTCGGTTAACAGTTCATACAGCTGGTAAAATGTAAAAAAAGATACATATATACATTAAATTATTAAAGGGGTTCACTGTAGGGATGACCCTCGGCCCCGAATGATCTTAACCCTTGCATTAGAAGCCGTCATAGTTTCCAGAAGGGTTACATAAGGAAACTGCCCGGGCGGAACTCAGTTTCCTCGCTGTGGAGATATTGAGAAAGAATAAAAAAAAAAATAGAATGCTTGCATAAGTTCACCAAGAACAGATAATGAGCAACGGACGGACTTCTTAACTAAGGCGAAGGCGGGCAGCCTGTTGGAAAAAGAAGGACTTTAGACATGCACAAAAACCATATCGTATCAGAAGGAAGACGCTCGAGGTGGCAATATCGCTCACCTGGAGAAGAGCTGGCTGTGAAAGCCCTGGTTGCACGCGGAAGCCAAAACCAAATCCTTCACCTGAAAAACAAAAGACTTAGTAAACGAACGGCACTATGATGAATAGAAAGACTACCTATGAGTAGTATTAAACAGAGAAAAGAAACGTATGTATATGGCAGAGGAAATGCCATAACCTGGTAATCGGGGGCGGAGTTTACCTTGCATAATGGTATGCAGCGGCGGAGCTCGACTGCATCGGTATGTATTACCATAGCCGAGAGCAATCTCTGCCGAAGAATCTGGAGGTAAATGGGAAATAACACATATGAAATACCCATAAACTGAATGATGCCACTTGGAGGATTGACGATCGTCGATCCGGGCCTTCCTTCTCCTACTGTCGGATGAGCAGGAGGGCTACTGCCATTCTGAAATATGGAACGCGCCATACTCTTCGCCATTAAGTCTATACCTCGGTCGAGCAGCTGGAGTAATGAGGCAGCCTAGCAGCATGGTTTGGAGGCTGGCCAGCTGCATAACTATGCGCCAAGTGGAAGCCGTAAAACCAATTCTCACTCGGGTCGATGGCCGGAAAAGACTAGGGACTAGTCTCCGTAGAGTGCGAATCCCATTTCACGATTTGGAAACAGAAAATGATATCCATGTATATCGCCAACGATTAAAACACATTAAACATCATAGTACTGAAGTGGATCCCGAGGTTACGAGCCGGGACAATCTCAATTAATACATACATGAATAACCAGCCAAAATATGAACCCGTTAATATGGTAATTCCAATATTGATGTCGACTATGGGGCAACGTTGATACGACAACATAAATATTAACGCATATAAAATAAACAATACCTTCATCTCCAGAATCCGTGACTATATATATATAGCAAAACATTTCAAACCATAAAGGTGAAGTATGGTAAATTAAGTTGATAAATAAAAATAAAAATAAAAATAAAAATTATTGTTTTATTTGACGGGGATATCACAAGTGGTATAAGAGCCTAGGTTGCAACACTGTGACTTTGGGCTGCTGCAACAGTGACATTGATTTAAAAAAAAATAAAAAATAAAATTATAAGCAATCAAGAGTAATTGAGATATGAATTGTATACCTACCTGTGAAATATACTAATTCTCTATCCAGGTGATAGCAGAATATAAGGAGAACAAGCAGCGCACCTCACAGGAATGTGGACAATGTCACTCCTCCTCAGGGGAACCCGGAAATATGGGTACAACTGGGGGAAGAGGCGCGCAACACCAACTTGACTATATTGGAGACAGTACAGGAATTGAAAAACGAAATGGCTCGATTGCGCAAAGACAACGCCAGATTAACCATGGAACACGAAAGGATCCTGAAAATTTTATCAGATAAACAGAACCAGCATCAACCCAATCCCAGCCCAGAACAAACGCGTGTATCGAAGGAACAGGGATACCACATTGATTAGGAAGAAACCGAAGGAAGGGCAGAGGTTCGAGGAGAAAAATCTGATAATGCCTCGGAACATCAAACCTCCAAAAGACAACGAATAGAATTACAGGGAGAATTTCGGAAAATCAAACCGCCTCATTTTGATGGAGAATCCGAGGAGGCCGCAGAAGCCTGGTTACTTAATATGAACAAATACTTTCAGGTTTACGAGTATTACCACCATCTCAAGGCACGGTTAGCCATCTTTCAGTTCCAGGCCAAAGCAACGTTATGGTGGGAGGAAGTCAAGATGGTGCGGGGAGAGAATGAGCAGGACATCACTTGGGAATTTTTTCAAAGATATTTTAAAGAAAAGTATTTGACTGAACGATTCTATGATGAAAAGGCCAGAGAATTCCATGACCTGCGACTTGGACAGCAGACCATGGACGAATTCGTCACTAAATTTACATCTCTGCTCCGCTATGTACCATATATTCGGGAAGAAAAGACAAAGGTGCAGTGGTTTGTTAGCAGTCTTCCTCAAACAATGCGGGAAAGGATTGAATTTGACAACCCGAAATCTATGGATGAAGCAATACGGAAAGCCAAAATATATTTTCAGCAGAATAAACAAAAAGGGGAAAGCGCTGGGAAGCGTTGGGTGGATAAAAAGAACAGTAGAACAGCCATGGGGAACAAGGGAGCTCGTGGAAATTTTAGTAAGGGATTCGCAAAGGGTTCCAGTAGCAGGAACCAATCCAGAAATCAGCTCAGATTTAAGCCACCTAATGACTCCAAAAATAGTGAATCATTGGGCAGAGTTGATAATGAGGGGACAGCCAGGCCGCCAGTGCAGTGTTGGGGGTGTGGCGGACCGCACTATATTAAGAACTGCCCTCATCGAAAAGGTAGTGATCAGGTGTCCCAGGTTTATGAAGCCTCAACAGTGGGAGACGTGGCTCGGTCTCTACCACGAAAAAATGTAGCTCTCTAAGACCGACAAGCTAATTATCAGCCAACAATGATAGAGTTCGAAGGTAATATTTTTGATAGAACTGTTTCTGTTTTAGTTGACCCAGGCGCTACATTGAGTTATGTTAGTCCCAAGATTGTGGAAAAATGCAAATTGCAACCTGCTAAATTTAAAAATCCGTGGTTAGTCCAGCTTGCCACTAGGGCTAAAAGGCGGGTGTTGGCCAAGGTCAGCAACTGCCCATTAAAAATCGTTGGTCAAACCGTGACTACAGAATTGAATGTACTTCCTCTCGGATCATATGATATACTGATCGGAATGAATTGGTTGGAGAAGCGGTGGTCCGTCATATATTGCAAAACAAAAACAATATCCTATTAGGATGAACTGGGAAATAAACAAGAAATTCAAGGTATTCTTAAGCCTGTGCAGGTTCGGCCAATTACTGCTTCGCAATTAGCTAAATGCATCAGGAAAAAGTGTCAAATATATGCAGTTCAAGTGGGACTCGCCAGTTCAAAGGATAAAGAGAGCACCTTGGAAGATATACCGGTGGTGCGTGAGTTTGCGGATGTGTTTCCTGAGGAAATACCAGGGCTGCCACCTAAAAGGAATTTGGATTTCACAATAGAAGTAGTACCCGGTGCAGCCCCGGTTTCCCGAGCACCATATCGGATGAGTGTACCGGAATTAACAGAATTAAAGATGCAATTACAGGAGTTATTGGACAAGAAGTACATTCATCCTAGTGTATCACCATGGGGAGCCCCTATATTGTTTTTCAGGAAAAAGGATGGAACTTTCCGTATGTGCATAGATTATCGGCAGCTGAATAAATTAACAGTCAAGAATAAATACCCGCTGCCCCGAATTGACGAACTATTTGATCAAGTGAAAGGTGCCACGGTGTTCTCAAAGATTTATTTAAGATCCGGGTGCCATCAAATCAGAATTAAGGAAGAGGATATAGCCAAAACTGCTTTTCGAACTCGTTACGGACATTATGAGTTTGTGGTACTGCCATTTGGCCTGACCAATGCACCTACAACATTTATGTGTTTGATGAATAGTGTGTTTCATAAATATTTGGATAAGTTTGTGTTAATCTTTATTGATAACATATTAATATATTCCCAGAATATTCAGGAACATGAAGAGCATCTTAGGCTTGTGCTGCAAACACTCTGGGAACATCAGCTATACGCTAAGTATAGCAAATGCAATTTTTATAAGGAACAGATCCAGTATCTGGGACACATCATAACCAGGGAATCTATTACAGTGGACCCCGAAAAGATCAGAACTATAATGGAATTGCCGACACCAAAGGACGTGGCGGATATAAGGTCGTTCATGGGATTGGCAGGATATTATAGGCGATTTGTGGAAGGATTTTCACGGGTTTCCTACCCCATCACCTCCTTACGAAAAAAGGGAAGAATTTTTAAATGGACTGCAGAATGCCAGTGAAGTTTTGAGCAGCTTAAACATTTGCTCACAACTGCCCCAGTGTTGAGTATCGCAGATCCGGAAAAGGATTATGTGGTCTGCACTGATGCAAGTAAAGAAGGTGTAGGAGGTGTGTTAATGCAGGAAGGAAAAGTGATCGCGTACGAATCCAGGAAGTTGAAAGAACACGAGCAAAAGTATTCAGCATATGACTTAGAATTAACTGTTGTCGTGCATGCACTAAAATGTGGCGTCACTACCTCTTAGGAAAAAAATTCTTGTTGATGACAGATCATCACAGCTTGACCAGCTACTTTAACCAACCCACTTTAAACACGAGGCAAGCTCGGTGGGTGGACTTCTTGAGTGGATTTGATTTTGGGATCAAGCACCTGAAAGGAAAGGAAAATCGGGTGGCTGATGCTTTAAGCCGAAAAATGCATTGTCTATATGAAATTGCTACTAGTAAAGGATGGTTTACTCTCCATGAAGAAATCAAGAAAGCTGCTGAACAAGACCAGGAATACCAGCAAAAGAAATAGCAAGCGCAAGATGTGACCAGTCACATGAGGCAACAGGGTTATGAGCTAAAGGCTACGGGTATATTATATTACAAAAAAAGAATATACATACCCAATCACGTTGAAGTCAAGAAAAGGATCTTGGATGAGTATCATAAGAGTCCATATGTAGGACACCCGGGGTACCAAAAGCTCATTACTACCCTTCGGAAAGAATGTTATTGGCCTGGGATGAAAAAAGAGGTAACAGAATATCTAGCGCGATGTATAGAATGTCAGTAGGTTAAGGCCGAACATCAGCACCCTGCGGGACTATTACAGCCCCTACCTATACCTGAATGGAAATGGGAAGTTATCACCATGGATTTTATCACTTGGTTACCTAAATCCAAGAAGAGCAATGACTCCATCATGGTTGTGGTGGACAAACTCAGTAAATCGGCTCACTTCATTCCAGTACAGTCCACATACAGGGCAGCACAGATAGTAAATATTTTTATGCAGAGCATCTTTAGGCTCCATGGTTTACCCAAAACCATAATATCTGATCGTGATGTTAAGTTCACATCAGCTTTTTGGAGAACTTTATTTGAAGGTTTGGGAACCCAACTAAACTTCAGTACCGCTTATCATCTGCAAACCGACGGACAAACAGAGCGGGTAAACCAAGTGGTAGAAGACATGTTGAGATCTTATGTGATGCAGCAACTAAGTCGATGGGAAGAATATTTACATTTAGTAGAGTTCGCATGTAACAAGGGTTATCATGCATCTTTGCAGATGAGTCCATTTGAAGTACTCTACGGACGGAAGTGTCGTACACCATCCAGTTGGGGTGGGCCTGAAGATAAACTTGTGTTGGGACCAGAAATGATAAAGGAAATGGAGCAAATGGTTAAGAAAGTGCGGGCCAACTTAAAAGTGGCCCAAGATAGGCAAAAAAGTTACGTGGATCAAAAAAGAAATTTCAAGGAATTTCAAGTAGGAGAGCATGTACATGTAAGAATTCGGGCAAAGAAAAGCACATTGCAATGGAGCAGTTGTGCTAAATTAGCACCCCGCTTTTGTGGACCCTTCCAGATTCTGGCTAGAATTGGGCCAGTGGCTTACCAACTAGCCCTACCCAGCCACATCATAGTTCACAACGTCTTCCATGTATCAGTATTAAAGAAATACATCTATGACCCTAAACACATAATTAGTTGGCAAGACATTCAGGTAAAGAATGTGCCTAGAATAGCACAAAATAAATCAGTTGATAAGAATAAGACTGATCAAAATATTGTGTGTTTCGGGTGGAACTAGAAGGAGAATTTCTGGTCGAACCAGTGAGCATATTAGATTGGAGAAGGGTCGTGCTGCGGAAACTAGCCATCATCCAGGTTAAAGTGTAGTGGCAGCACTTCGGACCGGATGAAGCCACCTGGGAAGATGAGCAGAATATGAAAGAAGCTTACCCTGAACTATTTTTGGGTGAACAACATCGGGAAAATGTTGAATTTCAGGAGGGGGAGATGTAATGCCCCTGGTAAAATCGATAATATTTTGCAAGTAAAAGGCAGTAAATTTAAATAGTAACTATGATTTATGCTGGTGAATTGAGTGACTACGATGGTTATGATTGTTTAACTAATCATGTTAATTAAATTGTTGAGTGATTTCATTTGAATAGGGTTGCAAGAAGAGAAACTGGAAATGGACATAGTTTCGTTATGAGAGAAAGATTTATAAAAATGCATTAAAAAAAAAAATAGAATATGACATCTGTCAAAGAAGAGGGAAAAACCTAACTACTTCTGGATACAGTTGAGACTCCTACAAAAGGAGGTTGCTATGTCTGGTGAATACCAGATAGCAAAAAGGAAAAGATAAAAAGAAAGGAATGGCTCTGGAGAGCAAGAGGAAATCGCTACGTCTGGTGAGGACTAGATAGCGCTTGCTGAGAGGTGGAAGTCTCTCTGAACCGCTACGTCTGGTGAGGACCAAATAGCGTAACTCTGATAACAGTAGAGGACTTGCAAGATAGCATAAGTTCTGCAAGAGTGCTTGGGAGTGGAAGGTCGTGGAGGACCCTCCTAAGGTCGGGTGGAAGACAAGCGCATTAAAGAGGTTTGCCCCTATCCAGGTATGAAATGACTGAGATTTTCGGTGGTCTTATAAACAAGTTCATAGCAGTTAGAATAAGAAATACTTGCTGTTATGAAAACTGTACATGCTATAATTATGAAAATTTTGTAAAAGCTAGAGTACGAAATAAAGGGGATTTCGATAGACTATATGCTATAGAAAATATCAGTGATAAATTAGAAGTCTCAGAAGAAATAATTGAGCTAGTACAAATTGTAATAGTATAAAAGAACGGCAAGCTTTTTGCTTGCAATAAATTGTAACCTGTGCGAATGTAAAAGAAAAAGAAGTAATACTTCAGATATTACCATAACTGTTAAACAAATAAAACTACTCCACAATGTATCACAGAGGAATAAAGCTAGACTAATATATGTACATATTCTGGCTATAACAGGCGCAGATTAACCAAAACATTTACGAATCCACCATCTGTAAAATTTATAAACAGATAAAGATAGTATGACATCGTCGGCATGGATATAAATCTAGAAAGGAACTATATACCAAGAACCGAAAATATATCATAGGGTGTAAAACCCTCCCCACTCGTATCGAGTATGTAACCTCATGGAGAGGTAACTCGTAGAGCGGAGAAAGACCTCTATGTTGTCGGCACCATATGGGTAATATGCATGTCGGAACGCCGACAACGTTGATATAACCAGAATTTCCATGCAAGAACGATATATTGAAATAAATAAGAACAAGCCTGTTGATGAGGGTTTACAGTCGAAGGCGGTACTTTTCCTTCTAAAAAAAAAGAAAGAAATTGAGAGCACGCATGTTTATTACAGTTAAACGAAAATATGACAATTACTTTCATATATACTCCAAGAATTAGAACGGGTATAGAAATTGTATATCAAATAACAATGCAAGCCACTAATAAAAACAAGTGTAGAGACCCGATGGTCCTATAAATTCCTTTGATATATAACCTCTCAGTTAACAGTTCATACAGCTGGTAAAATGTAAAAAAAGATACATATATACATTAAATTATTACAGGGGTTCACCGTAGGGATGACCCTCGGCCCCGAATGATCTTAACCCTTGCATTAGAAGCCGACATAGTTTCCAGAAGGGTTACATAAGGAAACTGCCTGGGCGGAACTCAGTTTCCTCGCCGTGGAGATATTAAGAAAGAAAAAAAACAAAAATAAAATGCTTGCAGAAGTTCACCAAGAACAGATAATGAGCAACGGACAGACTTCTTAACCAAGGCGAAGGCGGGCAGCTTGTTGGAAAAATAAGGACTTTAGACATGCACAAAAACCATATCGTATCAGAAGGAAGACGCTTGGGGTGGTAACATCGCTCACCTGGAGAAGAGCTGGCTGTGAAAGCCCTGGTTGCATGCGGAAGCCAAAACTAAATCCTTCACCTGAAAAACAAAAGACATAGTAAACGAACGGCACTATGATGAATAGAAAGACTACCTATGAGTAGTATTAAACAGAGAAAAGAAACGTATGTATTTGGCAGAGGAAATGCCATAACCTGGTAATCGAGGGCGGAGTTTACCGTGCATAATGGTATGCAACGGCGGAGCTCGGCTGCATCGGTATGTATTACCAGAGCCGAGAGCAATCTCTGCCGAAGAATCTGGAGGTAAATGAGAAATAACACATATGAAATACCCATAAACTGAATAATGCCACCTGGAGGATTGACGATCGTCGATCCGGGCCTTCCTTCTCCTACTGTCGGATGAGCAGGAGGGCTACCGCCATTCTGAAATATGGAATGTGCCATACTCTCCGCCATTAAGTCTATGCCTCGATCAGGCAGCCGAAGTAATGAGGCAGCCTGGCAACGTGGTTTGGAGGCTGGCCAGCTGCATAACTATGTGCCAAGTGGAAGCCGTAAAACCAATTCTCACTTGGGTCGATGGCCGGAAAAGACTAGGGACTAGTCTCCGTAGAGTGCAAATCCCATTTCACGATTTGGAAACAGAAAATGATATCCATGTATATCGCCAACGATTAAAACGCATTAAACATCACAGTACTGAAGTGGATCCCGAGGTTACGAGCCAGGACATTCTCAATTAATACATACATGAATAACCAGCCAAAATATGAACTCGTTAATATGGTAATTCCAATATTGATGTCAACTATGGGGCAGCATAAATATTAACGCATATAAAATAAACAATACCTTCATCTCCAGAATCCGTGACTATATATATATAGCAAAACATTTCAAACCATAAAGGTGAAGTATGGTAAATTAAGTTGATAAAAAAAAAATTAAAAAAAAAAAAAAAAAAATTATTGTTTTATTTGACGGGGATATCACAGCCACCCCGCCTTGGCTTTGTCCTTTGTTCAGTGGTTTGGGGGTGTCTTTCCCCTGCTTCGGATTTGTAGATCCAAAGTCTCACTTCTTCTGTTTAAACTTCTACTCGACCTTGACAATGTATCAGTATGTCCTGCCGAGCGAGGAGATGTCCAAGAACTCCATCTCATCCTAGATGTACCTGTGTAGGCAACCACGGTATTTCAGTACCAAATGCAGCTCAAAATCCTTGATACCAAACTTTGTGTGAAGGGTATGAAAAATATTGGTAAACTCTGGCACGTCTTAGTACCTTCCCTGCCATAGTGTGGTCCACTTTATGTATTTATCCTCATACCTTTTGACAAGGTAGAACTGCTCCTTGATGGCATTCCATAATGAATTCCAAGTGGGTGTGGCTGAAAACAGTGAGGCCGTACTTTCATCCTTCTGCTCATAGTAGGTTTCCCACCAGTCCTTGACGTGGGGGGCGGCTTTGAGAAGAGCGAAAGTAATCTTTTCCTGGCCAGAAAAATCATGAACAGAAAAATACACTTCTAGCATATTTAACCATTTATCTACAACGTCTACAAATATCTGACCCTCAAATATGGGAATGTCAAAGTTACCTTGTACCTTAGAGGGTGTGGTGCTTCCAGAATAACTGTTGGAAGTAGATGTGTCAAGTGTCACCCCACCCTTTGCTATAAATAGCCCCTCATAACTCATTGCAAAGGCTTTTGGTCATCCAAGCTTCCGATAGGACTATCTTAGAGAGAGCTTGGACATTATTGTAATAAGCCTTGGATTCTCCACTGTACAAAGCTAGTATATCTCTTTTGAGTAGCAGGCGGTTGTGGCTGTAACGTTCCGTTGTCAAAACTAGGGGTTGGACAAGGATGTACTGTATTACTAGAACTTACACTTCTTAATGTAACATAGCCAACACGTTTCATGCATATGTTGTATTGTATTTATGCTATATTGAGTAGTCTAAATGATATATGTATTTGTTTGCTTACGCATACATGTGTAGCTATTTTTGTATATGTATGTACGAATCTTTCTGAAATGTGTTGTTGGTTTAACCATCACTCTGGATTGCTTGCTAACTTGCCTTCCATGTTGTGATGCATCTTTGCTCGTGCGTTCCCTTCTTAACTCCGTTCTATTACAGGTTTCCAAGTGGCACACTCACCTCACCCTCCATGTGTTAGAACCGCTCATGCACCATCCTTGATTTACTGCATATGTCACACCCTTGCTACCAACAGGGACATCTTACTTGCCTATGTGCAAAACTGCGGTCAAGGCATTACCGTATGACCCACTATTGGGACTCCTACACCAAACGGTTTGAGGTCTAATTGGGACTTCTTACCGAGGAGATCACCTAAATTTTTTGTGGGTCCAGCACCGTCAATATGCTACTATTATCAAATTTGACCTCCTATGTGACCATAAGGAAGTGGAATCGACAGAACATCACACACAATCATCCAACATCATCAAGAGAACCCTCATGAAACAAGTTAGTGACTCAGGCAGTTTGTCCCTGGGTCCCATTGTTGTTATGTATCTCTTAGGCCACAGTTGCTCTCATGCTATGGGAAAGGGAGCGACCAACAACCTAAAGTCGTTCTCACGGGCTTTCCTGCCAGGGATCAAAGACCAAAATTGCCAGTTCTATACCAGTGACCCTGGGATTTAAGCCACTTTTTCAGGCCTAGATCCCAAGCCACTGCCCATAATCGAGTGATAGCTTGAGATAATTAAAAGTACATGGAAACAATGATGCAAAAGCAATAAGTTGAACAAGACCATAAACAGACCCCTACTAGCCATGACAAGCATTTCATCAAACAAATCATCAACATGTAACCTATAGGTGTAAACAACAAAATTAAGTGTAGGGATCTCATACTTATCTGAGAATCGGTATGAACCATTTTTCCCTCATGTCATTTGCTACATTATACTCTATTAGGTCATAGACACATTATCCATTCATTTACAAGTAAAAATAAGCTGAGATCCATACACAACTACTGTCATAAAATATACATATAACCAACATAATAGGAATAGAAATACCATAAACATATCAGCCACCAAAATCAACATATACATCAATACATTTACACATGAAAATCAAGGGAATGGATTCTCATTAACGAATGCAATAAACCAACCAGTGATGGGACTACAACATTCCACCCATCCATAGATTGGCTGAGTCATGTATCTCTTCAACCGATCACCCCCGTGCCATTTTCAAAGAGTGATGTGGGACTCGTAGAACACACCAAGAACACTAATCAACATGGATTCCACCAGAGTTATTCACCTAGACTGTGAGAAAATGCCTCTTAGTCTCTCAGGATTTACCATACATCCATAGTTTGATCCAGGGATCACTAGGCCTTACACTGATACATACTCTCCAGGATTTACCATTCATCCTATCCTAGAATCACTAGACCCAACAGAGATAAATATAGCTCTTGGCTTTACTATATATCTCGTCATTCACCCGAAAGGATTCCTAGGCCCACCGAGGCACACAATTTGGCTTTACTGCAACCCACAGTCCAGTTCAAGAGTTACCAGGCCAATGGCTTCGTGATCCTTAGTCTGGTTCAAGGACCACTGAAACCATGTGTTTGTCAATTCGGAGATCCACCCCACTCAGCTTCGAATCCAATCCGACCATCCCACATTAACCGTATAAGAGAACCCATTTGATCAAAGTTATCAAGAAATGGCAATGTTATGCTGAAAATACTATCACACCTTGAAAAACCCATGCCATGGTAGAAAATAAACACATGCAATCCCATGCATGCCAAAATATAGCATGGAAAACACACATGCAATTCGATACCTGCAATGAAGCTTGTTGCAATTGCTTGATCCTGCCTTTCTCTGCTTGACCTTTGCTTCATTTTGCCTTCTTTTCCTTTCTTACTCTAATGCCAAGGTGATCCAAGAAACTCTATGTGTCCAAGAGTAAGGGAGAGAGAGAATAATGAGAGAGCTCCAAAACTCAACTGAAAAAAGGTAACCAACTGATCCTTAGAAGCCTTTTTATGAATGAGGCCTCTATTTTCTTAATTTTCCAGTATCTTTCTATTTTCCTCCTCACATGAAACCTCTGACCTTTCACATCCCTTTTCTCCTAATTTCCATTATTTTCATAAATAAATGTGCCAAAAATGACATTTTTCCTTTCCAAAGCCTTAGCCATTGCCTTTGCCAATTTCCTTAGCCATAAACAACCAAATGAACACCCCCTAAGATGTCTTTCCTAACATTAAGCTTGGAATAAGTGTTCCATCAATCATGGTTACTATTTTTAACTTTTATTACATGAAATTTTCACCAAGGTTGTTACATAACCCTCCCCCTTGGGGGACACCGTCCTCAGTGTTCAATCACTCATATACGTCGACAACCCATTTAAAGAAGACATACTTCTCATAGAGTTCTATAACACAACTCGATGTAGTATTTACAATGAAGGATCTTCTCAAGGGAAAAACACGATGAAACCATGACAACATACTGCATAGTGGAGCTTTATAACACAACTCATTACGATATTTATAATGATCATCCTACTGAGTACCAACCCACATGACATCATAACATCATGATAACATAACTGCATGATAGCATCGTAACATGACAACATAAACATAATACATTAACACCCATACCACATAGTGGAGCTTTATAACATAGCTCATGGCGGTATTTACATCCATATACATGTGTACATATAGCAACATTACCAAAAATATATACCAAAACATATAGTAAATACCATATTTAAGCATATATCAAAACATCATATAGCATATACCAAACCATCATAAAGAATATATCAACCACCATAAAGCATATACCAAACCACCATAAGGCATATACCAAACTACCACATCAAAACTACTTTGCCTCAACTAGAAAAAAGCAAGGATACATAGCCCGCATCTAATCGTCCATTTCCCATGTAGCTTCATTGGGCCCAAAGTGCTTCCATTTCACTTTAACTTTCTCGATTGCTCTGTTCCAGAGCATGAGTACCTTTTTCTGCAATATACAATGAGGCTTTGACTAGAATTCTCCATCTAGTTACACCTACAATAGAGAGCAGTCAATCACATGATCAACATTCTTAACATACTTTTTAAATAAAGACACATGGAAAACATCTTGGACTTTCACTATCAAAGGTAGTGAAAATCGATAGGCTACTGGCCCAATCCTCTTAGTGATACTGAAGGGTCCATAAAACCGTAGTTCCAACATGGCACGTGATCCAATCCACAAGGAACTCTTCTTTTGTTTGATGTGCAAGTACACCTATTCCCCAACCTAGAACTCCTTGAAAAACTTGTTCATATATGAATAACTCTTTTGCCTATCTTGTGTTGTCTTTAGATTCTTCTTGATCACCTGCTTTTCCTGTTCCATGTCTGCCAACATCTCTAGTCCAATCAACACCCTGCTATCTGGATCACTCCAACTAATAGGAGTGTTACAACACTGCCCATACAATGCCTCAAAAGGACTCATCTTCAATGAATCCTAATAATCGTTGTTGTATGCAAACTATACCAAAGGGAGATACTCTTCCCACTTCCTCTCTTGATGCACCACATACATCCTCAACATGTCCTCTAATATCCTATTGGCCCTCTTTGTTTTTCCATCTGTCTGCTGATGATAAGTTGTGGTGAAGGCCAACTCTGTGCCAAATCCTACAAATAACTCCTTCAAAAACTTGGAAGTGAACTTCGCATCGATGTATGACACAATCTTCTTCAGGATACAATGCATCCTAACCACATCTCTGATGAGTACCCGTGCCACATCACTAGCTGAGAATGTAGACATCACCGGAATGAAGTGTGCAACCTTTGTTAACCTGTCCACAATGACCATGATTGAATCATGGTGGTTCACTGTCTTAGGTAACCCTATCATCAAATCCATGGAAATAACTTCCCATTTCCACTCTGGAATCATGAGCGGCTGTAGCAGTCCACCTAGATGTTTGCACTCTGATTTCACTTGCTGACAGTAGAAACACATTACCAAAAACTCTACTACATCCCTCTTCAAATTTAGCCAATAATAAAATTTCTTTGCTACAGTTAATGTCTTTTGATAGCTTGTGTGACCTAAATATGGTTTTGCATGAAACTCCCTCAAGATCACCTTCTTGAGGTCATTGTTATCTGGTACATATATCATGTATCTGAATATGACCAATCCATCCATTATATGACAATAATCCATACCCTGTGCACCTACTCCTATACCTATACCTATACCAGCATCTTGCTGTAACCTGCGCACAATCTCCATATAGCTGACATCCTGCTAACCTGCCTGCGTGATCCTATCCTGTAAGTCTGTCTCATAGGAGCTCATAGTTGCCAATTGATTTACCTATACCCATCTACTGAGAGCATTTTCCACCCTGTTCTCTTTACCTTTGATGTACATGATCTCTAAATAAAACTCGTTGATCCTAGCCAACCATCTAGCCTACCTGGCATTCAGATTCAACTGGTCAAACAAATACGTCAACCCAATATGATCACTCATAAGTAAAAACCTCCTGGCAAGAAGATAATGTCTCCACATCTTCAATGCCTGTATAATCACTGCTAACTCAAGATCATGTGTCGAGTAGTTCTACTCGTGCTTGTTTAGTTTCCAAGACTCATAGCATACCATCTGTCCATCCTGCATAAGGACTCCACCAAGTCCTCTTGCAAGCATTTGTTCATACCACAAACTCTTTGTTCGGATCTGCAATCTACAGCACTGGTGCATGTGTCAACAACTGCTTAAGCTGCTCAAAGCTAGCCTCACACTCCTATGTCCATTCGAACTTCTTGCGTTTCCTTTGCAATGATGTGATATGATAAAAAATATGTGAGAAGTTCCTAATGTACCTCCTATAGTAGCTTTCCAAACCCATGAAATATCTCATCTCATCCAAACTCTTAGGATCTACCCACTCCATGATGGCTCTTATCTTCTCTGGATCTACTACAATTCCTTCCTTGGAGACAACATGACCCAAGTAATGTACCTCACTCTGAAAGAAACTAAACGTGCTATAATTTGCATACAGTTGATGATCTCTCAACAACCTCAAAACTACTGCTAAATGCTAGGCACGCTCTTCCTCATTTTTAGCATATACTAGTATATCATCAATGAAAATAATAACAAACTTATCCAAATATGGATGCAACAGAGTATTCATCAAGCACATGAATGTAGCTGGAGCATTAGTTAAGCCAAATGGAACAACAACAAACTCATAATGCCTATACCCGGTCCCAAACACAATCTTGTAAATGCCCTCCTCTTTGATGCATACCTGATGGTATTTGGATCTCAAGTCAATCTTCGAGAACACTACTGCTCCCTTCAGCAAATGAACAAGTCATCAATCGTCGGAAAAGGGTGCCTATTCTTGATGGTCACTTTTTTCAACTTCTTGTAATCAATGCATAATCTAATATTACCATATTTCTTCTTCACAAACAAGACTAGTGTGCCCAAGGTGATACAGTTGGCTTAATGTATCTCTTATCCAACATTTCCTTTAACTAAAACTATAACTCAACCAACTCGGGTGTGCTCATCCTGTAAGGTGATTTTGATGCTAGAGCTGCCCTTGACACTAAATCAATAGAAAATTCTACCTCCTTGTGAGGTGGAAACTCTATAATGTCCTCAGGGAATACATCCTGAAACTACTGCAAAACTGGGTACCTGTTCAACACATCTACATCCTCAGCCTCCTTACCCTTATCACTAGAAATGTGTACTGCAAATATCTTGGACATCTTCTTGTGACTATGCTTTTTTTGCATAGTTGTCACCATCCTAACTGATGTGGATTTCTTCCTACCCTACAAGACTCTTGGTTCCACATTGTCATTAACTAATCCAGGAGGATCTTGTTAGATTAGTTGCACAGGTTCAGTTTCGACATCAGCTGTTACACTGAATTTTGTCACCTTGACTATCTGCAGTTATATGGCCCCATCAATAGCCATATTGTCCTCTTTGTCAAGCCCCATACCTCTGCTCTTCATATCAAAACTTCAAAAGAGAGAAAGTCACTTGAAAACATGTTTATCTCTGGGTACGCAGGTTCTCTCTACCTTGCCTGCGTGTACGCATCCCAAATACATTAGACCTGCGTAGTAATACGCTCTGTAAGCTAAAGCTAGGGTGTGTACCCCTGTAAAGGTCAAAAGGCGCAAGTTTCATCTTTAAAAAGTTACTTGTGGTCACTTCTAGAGCCTTCTAGAAGAGTTTTTGACGTGTATTGAGCGCCTCCAGATGGTTCATGCACCCCTATGATAGAGGAGCTTATCCCATCAAGAGAGGAGCTACCCCATCCAAAAGAGGGAGTATCCCATTGATGTTGGAACTGAATAACCTCCTCTATAATACTATAAATACAGGCATTGGGCCAAAGGAGGGAAGGTTGAAAGCTGAACATTCTAAAGGGTAAATGCTGCTGGAATTAGGACTTCCATTGTTGACTTGTGAGGAGAGATCACTATCCTTCCTTGTTGCCATATTGGGAGTGGGTGAGCTTGTCAAAGTAGAGGAAATCTCTTGTTGGACCCTGGGAGGAGCTTGCACAACACCAAGGCTCAGGTTGTAATGGTTCCTTTTTTGTTTCCTTAATACAAATAAGTCCATTCTTCTCAATGATTTGTTGTTAATGAATTATTTCATGTACTCCTTGGTCTATATGATGAATATGCTTTGGTTTATGAAATATTCAGGTGTTATGTAATCGTTTGACTGTTAGTGTATGAGGTCTTAAAGTGAAGGAGGAGCTCATCTGGATCAGCAAGGCTAGACTACTACAACAAGCGTTGGACCTAAGGTAAGATCGAAAAACACTTGATCTCTCATAAAATAATGTGTGTTTAGAGAAGGATTGCTCTTGTTTGGTTTGTTTGTCACTAGAGAGTCTTAGACTCCTAGGGAGGTTAGCTTTGTCCGCAAAAATAACTCTTTCCGCATGACAGGTGCCATTGATTGCTGAAAAAGTAAATTGTATTTATTCAAGCTACTTCTGAAGAGAAATGGAAAGAAATAATCTTTTTGCAATTTTGAGTATTTTTATGTGGATTTATTATGCTTGTGATTTGACTAATTGTGACCGTGCAATGGTTTGGTGGCAAAGGAAAATGGAGTTGGCTTTTGTAGATGATGAGGAAGGTATGAAGGGGTCCTAAGAAGTCCCTATTACCCTTCTAGAGACTTCCATTGCGATTAGTCTTTGGAAAATCACTTGCATGGCCTTCTACAGGAGGCTGCAGGGGATCTATAGGAAGTTCTACAAGAGGAGGCTGAAAGTGATTTTTGGAGGTTTGAAGGTGGAAAAATGGTGGGAAAAAGGAAATGAAGGCTAGATGAAGGTGTTGGAGGGTATAGGCCTCTATTAATGAAGATCAGGAATGAAGGGGAGGGTTGGACTTTCTCAAAGAGTAAGAAAGTGAATTTGTGAAAAAAAATGCAGAAATTAGGATAGTTTGGCGAAATGTGGTGAATGAGTGAAGGATTCTGTGAAAGATGAGCTGGTACAGGTTGTGTTGTGGAAGGATGACAATCTGGAATGTTTTTCAAGTGAGTTGCACACCTACTTCTTAAAACTGACCCAAGCAAGAACTAAACAAAATAGAGTTTGTCTAATTTGACCTAAAATCTGACCTAAAAACGGAAAAGTGCTGAACAAAATTTTAGGAACAGGAAACTATGTGAGAAAGCCATGGTAAATGAAAGAAAATAACATTGTTTTTGGTGGTAGTAGTAGTTCCTTGTCCTTAATTCATGGTCCCAAGGAGAGAGAAAGGGGATCAAGGCCTGCTGGTAGCCCTTTTGGATCTTTCTGTGTTACTACAACAAACTACTTAACCTACTTGAAGCAAGAACAACTAATTTAATCATCAAAAGAAACCTATTTTACCAAAGCAAGGTTAACCCTAAACAACAAAAATCAACTTATGAATGCAAGAAAAAAACATATAAATATACAAAGGAGGTGCTGGGCAGCTTGGGTTGGGCCCTAACCCAAGAGCTTCAGCCCTTTAAAAAAGATCAATGCTGGTTCAAAGCTGGATTCATCTTCATTGATAAATAAAAAGAATTAGTTACTTCACAAAATTGTCTGCAAAAGGAGCTAAAAAATGATTTGAGTACAACACTGCACAAAAGTGCAAAAATAGACTATGAAATGGCTAACCTACTGAGGCCTAAAGCCTTCTTATTTATACAAGTGAGGACCCCCAACAATCTTCCTAAACTTAAGGAACTCGGCTGCCCCTTGGAATCATCGATGTGGTGGCCTTTGAATTTCGAAATGCTGGTGGAGAACTTGAGGAAGGGGTCACTAATGTAGGAGACACCCCTCCTATAAGTCCTCATCCCTGTTTCCTCGAGTTTGGTTGCTAATCTGCTCATAAATGCCTGGTCCTTGTCTAAAAATTGTCCAAAAATCTGCAATAAACACTCGTTAGACTATGTGGCAAAGTGACTATCCCCATTCACTCAATTGACATAAATATATTAAAAAACATGCACAAAACTATGGAGAATGGCGGATTGAATGGAAATAATAGGCAAAATAAGCCCATATAGTTACCCATTTCTCGGGCTCATCATCACCCCCCTGCTGAATGGGTTGCTCATCCTCTGAGCAACTAATCCAGTTCTTCATCCTTGATAGCTTTAATAGCCTCCCTAACATCCCAAGCCTCTGAGGTGATGTCCTCCTCCCTGTCATGAAAACTTTCCTTTCTATCCACTTCCTCCCATCGCTTCTATTCTTCTTCTTCCTTAGCCCCTTCCAATAGTCCTAAGAGTAGTGGAGCACTGAAATTAAGGCCAATCTAGTTGGCTTTCAAGTTTTGCATGGATTGTTTGTATAGGGGCACTCTCACCAAAGCCTCCCTCATTCTGGTTGGGGAGTGATACTCCCTGATCTTTAAGCTATATGACAATGTATTCCATCTTCTCATGCAAGCATGAAGGCAATCATCACCAAATAAGCTTTCCATATCTTTAAAATGAGCGATAGCTTGCGCTTGCCTTTCAACATAATTAGGGAGAACTTGAGGATTGCTTGCAAGGTGTTGATGAGCATATATGAGAGCTGAGGGGTCTTCCGGTTCTACACTTATTAGCAGGGGCTCATTTAGTTCTTTTGCCATGATATGTTGAATTTCCATTGCTCTTTTTTCCTCATGGCTCATCCAAGAAGCCATAGCCATGAGTTGTAGGTCTCCAAATGTAGCATTTAGATCCCAAAAGTTCATATCAGGGAGTGTCATATTGTGTAAGTAAAATTTTGCTAATTTGGATTTATCCTTAGCTAAACTAGTAGCACACGGATGCATAAACTGACCATAATTTTGGAATGGGATTGTGCCCCTTTGAGCCAATGTTTTAATTTGGAATTGGAGCCATTGGTCTTTGAGATATAGTGCATAGGACCTAGCTAGTTGCCTGCACTACAAGGCCTCCATTTCCCAGCTGGCCATGCAGGTCATTTGGGCTTCCCTTTCCTGCAACTGCTGCTTCAACATCGGTACCTCAGCTGCTGCCTGAGATTCTCTTTCTTGCTGCTACTTTATCATCATTTCAACATCAGGCTGTGGCCCTTCCTCTTGCTGCTGTTTCTCTGCTGCTTCCTTTTCTGCTTGTGGACCTTCCTGTAGTTGTTGTTCTTAAAAAATTTGCGATTTGTCTCCCCCTTGAGTTTCCTGTTGCTGTAATTGCTTTTTCAGCAATGCATTTTCCTCCTGTAGCTGGGCTCTTCTAATTCTCTCTGTGTGTCTCACCATGCCTAACTCCCTTCTTAATTCTTTCAATTGTTCTTCCATGTGTCCTAGATCTGCCACTCCTTTGGATTTAGCAATTTTCATCCAGGTGTGGGTTCTAACCCTTTCTTGTTCTAATTCAAAGAAAAGGGGCACAACGAATTTCTGTGGGATGACCTTCCCACCTTATAGCACATTGCAATATGAGCCTAAATTAGGCTAAGGGCTTGGTTCAGGTATCTCTTTGGCCTTGCCTTCCTCTTGTGACTATTCTGCTGCCTTCTCTTCTTATTTTTCAATCTCCTTTAGCTTGGCCAATGTTTCCTGTAGAGGTTTGAGCTTCATGTAGAACTGCTTTGGAGTCCATTAGTCTGATTCTTTCCTTCCAGGTGGACGTTTTGGGACTCCATCTCTCATAGGTGATATAGATTTTGGAGGGGGATTCCTCCTTTTTCTCAGTAGGTGCATCCTCAATTATTATAGGTTCTTTTGATGGTGGCTGGGGTTTGCCCACCTTCATCCTGATGCTCCTTCTGGCTTTGAAATACATGGATGTTTCTCTCTTTATTTTTCCCTTTTGTTTTGCTAGAGTGCTCAATGTAGCTAGCACAACTGCTGCTTCTTTTGCCAATGTTTCAGGGGATGTTTCTTTCTATTGTTCTTCCCCTTCATCTTCTGCAGTCTTTTCTGTGTCTGCTATTTTTTCTTGTGTCTCTACTATCTTTGGTAATGTTTCCTCTTTTTCTTGCTGGGTCCCTGCCTCTCATGTGGTAGTCTTTTTTTGGCCTTTCTTGAGCTTTTTCTTCTCATTTTTTGTTCTTTTCCTCTTCTTTGTCTTTGAGGCTGTTTTCTTTTCTGTCTTAGGTATTATAGTGGGCTTGTTCAGTTTCTCCTCTTCTTTCTGCTCCTCCTCTGTTTCCTGTTCTTCCTCTGTTTGAATGTTTTGTGTCTCCTCATGCATTTCTTCCTCAATTTCTTCTTTCTCTTCCTCCTCCTCACTGCTAGATGGGCTGATGTCCTCAGTCAAAGTTTTGATGTCATCTTCTCTTGACATATTCCTGAAAATTTCCCAAGCTATGGGGATGGCGTATGTGTGTAGGGCATCTTCCACCAATAATTTAATGAGACCATGGTGTGCCAGCTAGTCTGGGACCTCTGCATTTAGCTTGGTGCTACATTCTATTAAAGACTGGAGGAGGAAATATGGGAGATTGAGTTTTCTAACTGGGGGTAGGTCCATCCCATACCTCAATTCATGTAATAACCTAAAGTGATAACCATAAAGTATACTGAACCTTCCTTCACAAGTGATATATTTCATTATTTGGTAGCTGACTTCACTCCATAGAGGAGGTAAGCTTGTCCTTTTGACCCCATTTTTATCCTCTACAGGATGCTCCCCAGGTTGAAAAAATGTCTTCTTGGCAACCTGTCCCAAAAATTTTTCCTCCTTGCTCCAAGGGAGCCCAAGTGGAAGACCTGTGAGTCGACTGATAAAATTAGGTGTAAGTTCTAGGGTCAGACCCTTGAAACTGACTGTAGCATGTGTTTCGAATGGGGTCTTAAGGACATAAAAAATTCTTCAGTCACCTCATCATCATATACATGAATTCTTTCAAAAAAATCATCCAACTTGCCCTGGTGAAGAGGGCTACCACCTCAGGGTACTCATGCGATTGGTTGGAGTTCAAAGGCTCCTTTCTCATAAAACCCCCTGGCATGGTGTTTAGTGGTTTCTGAAGTGCTTAGGTGAGAAAAAACAACAATTTCCAAAATAAAAAACAGAGGGACAACTGAGTTTTTTTTTTTTTTTTTCTTCTTCTTTTCTTCTGAGCCGTGGGAGGAATTTCCTGTGTGCTCCTTCTCCACAACACCAGTTTGCAATTCTCCCTTTCTTCAAATTGTTCTCAACCTGAATTTGCTTCTTGGTTCTTGGAAGAAATCAATATGCTGATAGAACAAGGACTATATAAAATAGTGGCTTTTTTCATAGAGTAAACATACTTGCAATGTTTGTTTCCTCCCCAGGTTTGGTTTCTATAACTGCATCCCTTTTTTATTTACAGCAGAATGTGAGGAAGAGAAAGGCAAATTTTGAATGCAGAGAAGTGAATAGAGAGACTGTGTAGAACTTCAGAAAAGACACAACAGACTTTTGAATTTCTCTTTCTTCGTTTCTCTTCACCCACTACTCTAGTTTTAAGCTACCACCTTATCTAAACATAACATATGCAAAGTAAGTTTTAGAGCCTACCTCATTCCTAGCTTGAATTTGACAAGAATTCCAATTTTTCAGTTGCAGAGTTGCTCTCTGTTTTCCTTATATAAATCTTCCTGTAGAAGGTGTTCACGCTCTTGTAGAATGCAATAGTGCTCCTGTAGAACCCATTAGGCGGGAGGGTTTTGAAAAATTGGTAGAATCTACTAGTTCGCTACTCTGAAGGTGGTAGACGAGCACTATAGTCGAGAGCTTCATAACATGAAAATGAACCAAACGGTGGTGGAGGCTTAGACCACATTGTACTTAATTGTTGGCATAATCCGCGCTGAGGAGATGAGGTGGCCGGATGGGTATGTTATCCCCATCTGGACCGTTGGTCCTACGCCAGTTTCATTATGGTTCTTCCAGCCGCCTGACCGCCATCACCTCCCTTACTCCTGTTAAACACTGCCACCACTACCAGTTTCGAATGCTTTCTTCCCGAGTTGACATGCCACACGTGCTGACTGCATATCTGATCGGCAGTTTGAATTGGATGTGGCTCAATTGAATTCCATGAGGGTGTGTGAAATAAACGAGGGTGGCCAGTTAGTTGGCCACTGAGTCCGCTCAATCGTGACCATTCCCATAGCTCATGTAGTTTTGAAATAGTATTCATGTAATCGAGGAATAGGTTTAGCCACTTACCTGCTTAGTCGCTGTTGTGCTATGCATACTTTGGACTCTGGCACCTCCTTTCCTCGCTGTTGTTGCTGTTGGTTACTCTGCATGCTCAACTTTCATCTTATGCTGATGATTCTGTGATCCAGATCTACTCCTTATGTGCTTCATACATCCTGTTGCGTTGATCCTGTCTCTGGAGTTTGTTTTTCAAAGGGATCAGCTGCTACAGGAATCCTGCAAGATTTCCTATAGCTTCTTCTCCTTCTGAAATTCAAGTTGATGCTTGAGCAGGCTTCAAAATATAGCTGACAAAGGTTCTGGATGGAAGACATAGCCGCTGGAAGGTATCGGGTAGGAATAAGAAAAAAGAACGCTGCTACTTTATTTGTCATTTTCTTTTGTGTTTTAAAAGTGGAAAAAAAACAGAACTTCTGTATTTTGTCTATGTAAGGAAAGGAAAAACCGAGTGAAAATGCGGGTGTGCAGAGGTGACATGGAGAGCTAGGTGGATGGATGGTGGTAGGGAGGTTCATAGGCCTTCTAGATGAATTTCAAAACCTTAGGTTCTTTTCTGAAAGGGATTTTTTCCTTTCTGTAATTTCTACAGGATCCTCCTGTAGAATACACAAAGTTTCCTGTAGGAAGTGAAATATTCAGAACAAATGAGACTGAGGCCTGGAAAAGGATGAAAATGATGGAGGGATGGAATATGAAGGGTGCATGTAGCCTAGTCATGTCTTTCTCTCTTATGTGACCCTCCTACAACTTGCAATTAATCCAAAAGAAGTTAGGTTTTTTTTTTTTTTTTTTTTGAGACAGCTGGGGCACCTCTGTAATATTCCTAACTAGCCATGGCTAATTGGAATATTCGATTTTGCTCAAATTTTCCTTCTGTAGTTATTAATAAATAAAAAGGTGAGGAAAGGGGGACATAACTCACTTTTTGAATAAAGTCACTCCCTAGTAGCACAACGTTGTGACTTAAAAGGGGAGCCAAGGGGGCCAAAGGACCACGTAGAGAAGGGACCCTCATAGACACTTGGAGCGACTGTGCAGATGGAAAGGAACACGTGACAAAAGAGAGGCTACGTTGGAGGAGGTGGGCCTTAGGGTTTTGAGTGAGGCCAATTCTATAAAGGAGAGAGGAGCCTCCTCATTTTGGCATTCGATTATGTTGCATTTGAGCTAGTCACTTCGACTTAGAGCACGCTGGCTGTTTAGCCTATTTGTAGCACTGTTTAGTGCATCGAGTGTCTCCATTCGGAGATCTCACCCTTAGCACTAGGGGACTTTGAGTGCCTACTCAGGTAAGGTAGTTTCATAAGGGGATCGATTTTTGGAGTTGAGGAGGAACTGAGCATCTTGATGACTGCATAGTCTTGAGAGAGGAGGACACAGTCTCTTGGGGTAGGAGTTCCGGATTGGGTTTATGTGGAGGATTTGAGCTGGGAGATTGAGCAGGGGATCAACCCTTGCATTTTGGAGGATTTTGGGTAGAGTTTTGGGCAGAGTTTTGGAGGGTTATATTTAGTGGCAGTGCAGAGCCTTGAGGGATAGCATAGATCCTTAAGGGGGTGATTTTCTGGGGTCAACTATTTTAGAAAATCTTTCTGGGCTTTTCTGGGTTTATTGAGCAGAGGCTGATTCTAGAGTTTAAGCATTTTCTGAGGAGGGGAGCAGCCCCAAATCCTCACTTGATTCCAGCAGTAGCAGTAGCACAACAATTCTTTGGCAGCTTGGACACAGTTTAGAGAGAGACCATTTCATTACCATTCTAAGTGTATTTCTTCACTTGCCTTGTGCAAGTGAGGGTGCTATCTTTCTGATCACCTCCTGTACTCTTTCCATTACTCAATATAATAAAATGGCTTAGCATTTCTCTCTGCATTTCTTAAGTATATGCTTATATTCCATGTATACATTATTATGATGCACTACTGTTATTTTTATCTCTTGAGAGTCCATCTCTGGTTGGAGTTTGCTTGTGTTTGAGGGATATCCTTGAAAAGGGATATTACAGTGGTATCAGAGCATAGATCTGGCTCAGCCTATGGAGCTAGCAGTCTATACCAAGGGAGAAGCCCTACATTTGTTATAGAGGTAGGAAATACAAAGATACTAAGTGTAGGTTGGAGAACACCTACGGAGAGGGAGACTGTGTTCGAGTGGTGGACACCGAACAGGAGGAGCTTGTGGTGGATGCAAAGTAGGAGGATCCGATGGCATATGAGGATGGGAAGAGATTTGCAGACATGCTCCTCAAATCAATGCAGGATTTGTCGAGATAGATTGAGGTGATGGGGCAGAGATTCACGGCGGTGGAGGCTAGACAACATGAGAACCCATGGGTTTTCCAGGTTGGTGAGGGGTCGGGTATATCCCACCATTTTCCAGAGCAGGGTGCCACTCAGCATGATACTACTCAGTAGATGGCCTCACATGCCCCTACCCGCTCTACCATGCCCACTTTCCTAGGAGCAGACATTGGGGCTGGAGCCCAGCAGGAGGTAGAGCCCGGTCATATGGGAGATTATTTTGCAGATTACCAAGCCTATGGGTAAGAGTTCAGGGATGCTCTCTCATTCAGAGACATTGTTCATCTCCAACGAGATAGTAGACCCCACGACCATCACAGAGGATACCGACATTGTCATGATGGAGACACCCACCGCACAACTAGTAGATTCCACTTGCCTACGTTTGATGGTTCATCAAACAGTTCGAAAAAGTCTTGGGTGGAGAAGCTTGACATCTATTTCCATCTTAACCAGATGTCGGAGACAGAGGCCTTCAAGGTGGCGACATTACATTTGGATGGTGAGGCCCAGGACTGGTGGTTCCATGGGTTGGTTACACTTGGACACTCCACAGAGACTACATATGTCGAGTTCACCAGGAGATTGATGGAGAGGTTTGAACAGAGGGATCTGGAACAACACTTTGTTGAGCTGACGAGGCTTAAACAAACCAGGAGCCCAAAGACCTACATTGCAGACTTCTTGAGGGTTTCAGTGATGGTTCCAGATCTATCCTCGACATGGAGGATCTACATGTTTGTTGAGGGGTTAGTAGAGCCACTTCGGGGTCTAGTCAAATCCACTAGACTAGCCACACTTCAGGATGCTATTAGCAGGACTTGGGACTTACATGATTCCTTACCCAGGACCCGAACACCTTACCCCCAAAGACAGGCTTTCCAGCCTAAGGGGAAGGATGTGAGGATCCCACCTCCAAAGGGTAATCTAGGATGAGTGCAGATTAATGATGATGCCAGGAGGGAGCTAAAGAAGAAGCGGTTGTGCTTTACCTGTCAGGAGCCGTGGGCACTGGGACATAAATGTGCTGCTGGCAAAGCACAATTTATTGAGGTCTTCTCCGAGAGCAGCGGGGAAGAGGATGAAGAGGACGATGTGGAGGCAAGAGATAGTCATGCCGCATAGGATCCTTTGCCACCTCCACCACCAGCAGCAGGTGGTGCAACTTTTGCACCTACTGGAGGGGCCCTTGCAGCATTGCGAGGAGTTCCCAAGTATTTGACGCTATGCATACGGGGGACAGTACGTGGCCAACGAGTATCAGTTTTGGTTGACAGTGGGGCAACCCACAACTTCGTTGATGCACAAATGGTTGAGAGGAGAGGTATACAGATAGAGAGCTTCGATGGATTTTCAGTTTTGGTCCTAGGAGATCAGACCATGGTGTATACTTGTTATGTCCTAGAGTTATCAGTGACGATGGGAACCTACACACTGATTGATCACTTTTTCATGGTCAATATTTCAGACACCAACATGATATTGGGTGTTCAGTGGCTTATCACTCTAGGGAAGGTCACGATAGATTGGAAGGCCCTAGAGATGGAGTGGGATGATGAGAAGACATGGAGGCATGAGAATATATGGGAACATCACACATATCTGCCTCAGACTGTTTCGGCTCATCGGATGGAGGCAGTATTCCAGAAGGGAGACGTAGAGTGGGCAGTGGAGCTGCGTGCATCAGAGGCAGGGACTACAGGGTAGACAATGCACCCAGAGATACAGTCCATCCTTGACCAGTATGCCACAATGTTTAGGGAGATTCCGTGGGGACAACCACTAGATTGGGGGTTTGAGCACACCATTGAGCTTGAGCAGAGCATACAGATAGTGATTACTACCTCCCATAGACATCCCAAGGCTTATCAAGATGAGATTGAGCGGGCCATTCAGGAGTTGCTGGCTCTTGGGCACATTCGACCGAGCACTAGTCCTTTTGCTTCTTCATGGTGTTGGTGAAGAAGAAGGACGACACATTGAGGATGTGCATTGACTACAGGGCCCTGAACAAGAAGACCGTGAAGAACAGGTACCCCATACCTAGGATCGATGAGTTGATGGATGAGTTGAAAGGAGAACGGTTCTTCTAAAAGATTGATTTGAGATCTGGGTACCATCAGATTCACGTGAGGGAGCAGGACATTCCCAAGACTGCCTTCAAGTGTCACTATGGGCACTTTGAGTTTTTGGTGATGCCCTTCGGGCTAACCAACGCCCCAGCTACATTCCAGTCCTGAATGAATCACATCTTCCGCAGTCACTTAAGGAAGTTTGTGTTGGTGTTCTTTGATGATATCCTCATTTACAACAGGACTTGGGAGGAGCTTCTCCAACACATTGAGATAGTGTTGTGCATCTTGGAGGAGTAGATGTTCTATGCCAAGCTCTCCAAGTGTGAGTTTGGGTTGACGGAGATGTTGTACTTAGGACACATCATAGGGGTGGATGGAGTGAGAGTCCACGAGGAGAAGATTAGGGCCATTAGAGATTAGCCTGAGCTGAGGAACGTGATAAAACTTCGAGGATTCATTGGCATTTGTACTTACTACCAGAAGTTCGTCAAGAGTTTCTCATAGCTTACTGCACCCCTAACAGATCTGAAAAGGAAGGTGGAATTCAGTTGGTCGGATACAACGCAGCGAGCCTTTGACAGGCTCAAGGAGGTTATGAGCAGCTGCCCAGTGCTTGCATTGCCAGATTTTACGTAGCCATTTGTTTTGGAGTGTGATGCATCGGGAGAGGGGATCGGTGTAGTGTTGATGCAGGGAGGTCACCCTATAGCCTTTAAGAGCCAGAAGCTCCTTCCACACGAGTGGTTGTATTCTATAACTGACAAGGAGATGCTGGCCATTATGCATGCATTGGGCAAGTTCCGATAGTATTTAGTGGGTAACAGATCCAGGGTGAGGACTGATCACAACAACCTTAGGTTCTTTTTGGAGCAGAAACAACTATAGGAGAGGTAGTAGAAGTGGATCAGTAAGATCCAAGCATATGAATTTGACATTGAGTATGTCAAGGGTAAGAACAACGTGGTAGAAGATGCCCTTTCACGTAGACCAACCACATTGTCTCTAATGAGCTTGAACATAGACTAGAGGGCTCGACTCTTAGTGGAATACTCCAAGGACAGATTTGCATGTGAGGTTCTGGATGGGCAGGTGGCTGATGATAGGTATAGGGTGGTCGATGAGATCATCTACTATAGGGACAAGATCTTCTTAGCTAAGGGATCTTAGCTCAAGAAGAAGATACTTCAGGCATCACATGATTCACCATTGGCCAGTTATCAGGGGTTTACCAAAACCTACAGGGCCATTAGAGAGAGGTTCTCATGGAAGGGCCCCAAGGAGGACGTACTCCAGCATATCCAGGAGTGCGATATTTACCAGAGGAACAAGGGGGAGATGAGCCATCCCGTAGGATTGTTGCAGCCTCTTCCCATTCTGGAGGGGAAATGGGAGTGTATTTCGATAGACTTCACCACAGGGTTGCCCATGGTACAGGGAAAGGATTGTATCTTTGTCGTCATTGATTGACTGACAAAGTACGCACATTTTTTCGCCATATCCGCACACTACACAACATCGCAGGTGGCCAAACTATTCTTGAGAGAGCTCTTCAGGCTACATGGTCTCCCTAAGACCATCACTAGTGATAGGGACAACCATTTCATTGGCGGGTTTTGGTAGGAGCTTTTTGGATTGGTGGGGACGGAGTTGACACCGAGTACTAGTTATCACCCATAGACAGACGGGCAGACAGAGATAGTTAACAAGTGGATGGAGGGCTACTTGCGTAACTATGTCAGTGGGTAGCAACGAGCATGGCTGAAGTGGCTGCATCTAGGGGAGTACTGCTACAACACTACACATCACATGTCCATTGGTATGTCACTATTCTATGTTTTGTATGGATATCATCCTTTATCTTTTGCTGACGTGATGTTTGGTGCTAGCAAGGCTTCAAGAGCCAAGATTTGGATCCAAGAGAGTCAGGATATTCTCCCAGCTCTCAAGGATAATATGGCTACAACACAGAACTAGCAGAAGCTGTATGCTGACAGGGGTTGGGTGGAGAGACTGTTTGAGGTAGGGGACTTGGTCTACCTACGATTACAACTATACCGACAGTCATCACTAAAGCAGAAGGGGGCTCAGAAGCTCAAGCCTTGCTTTTACAGGCCATACAGGGTGATGTGCAGGATTGGACATGTTGCGTATGAGTTGGAGCTACCCCACGATAGCAAGATTCATAACGTTTTTCATGTATCATGCCTGAAGAAGGCATTGGGAAAGGAGGTGACAGTGACAAATGAGCTACCACCCACGAATGATGAGGGGAATTTGGTGTTGCAGCCAGAGGCTATTATTGATACTAGGGAGAGGTAGCTGCGGAGCAGGACGGTCCGGGAATTCTTGGTGAGGTGGAAGAATTTACCGGATGAGGATGCCACTTGGGAGAGTGAGAAAATTTTGCAGCATCCATCACTTCAATTGCTTGAGCACAAGCAACATTTTGCCAGGGGAGACTGTAATATTCCTAACTAGCCATGGCTAATTGGAATATTCTATTTTGCTCAATTTTTCCTTCTATAGTTATTAATAAATAAAAAGGTGAGGAAAGGGGGACATAACTCACTTTTTGAATAAAGTCACTCCATAGTAGCACAACGTTTTGACTTAAAAGGGGAGCCAAGGGGGCCAAAGGACCACGTAGAGAAGGGGCCCACATAGACACTTAGAGGGACTGCACAAATGGAGAGGAACACGTGGCAAGAGAGAGGCTACATTGGAGGGGGTGGGCCTTAGAGTTTTGAGAGAGGCCAACACTATAAAGGAGAGAGGAGCCTCCTCATTTTGGCATTTGATTATGTTGCATTTGAGCTAGTCACTTCGACTTAGAGCATGCTGACTGTTTAGCCTGTCTGCAGCACTGTTTAGTGCATCGAGTGTCTCCATTTGGAGATCTCACCCTTAGCGCTAGGGGACTTTGAGTGCCTACTTGGGCAAGGTAGTTTTGAGAGAGGAGGACGCAGTCTCTTGGGGTAGGAGTTCTAGATTGGGTTTATGTGGAGGATTTGAGCTGGGAGATTGAGTAGGGGATCAACCCTTGCATCTTAGAGTATTTTGGGTAGAGTTTCAGGTAGAGTTTTGGAGGGTTCTATTCAGTGGCAGCATTTTTGGGGGTCAGCTATTTTAGAGAAGCTTTCTGGGCTTTTCTGGGTTTATTGAGTAGAGGCTGATTCTAGAGTTTCAACATTTTCTGAGGAGGGGAGCAGCCCCAAATCCTCACTTGATTTCAGCAGTAGCAACAACATAGCAGTTCTCCAACAGCTTGGACACAGTTCAGAGAGAGACCATTTCATTACCATTCTGAGTGTATTTCTTCACTTGCCTTGTGCAAGTCAAGGTGCTATCTTTCTGATCACCTCCTGTAATCTTTCCATTACTCAGTATAATAAAATGACTTAGTATTTCTCTCTGCATTTCTTGAGTATCTTCTTATATTCCATGTATACATTATTATGATGCACTACTGTTATTTTTATCTGTTGAAAGTCCATCTCTGGTTGGAGTTTGCTTGTGTTTAAGGGATATCCTTGAAAAGGGATATTACAGCCTCCAAGAGGTTTTGACCCTCACTGCCTGCCCTGGGTGCCTCCAAGAGGTTTTCGCCTAGGGATCTTTTATTTCTCTTTCTGTTTTTTTCTGTTTTTTTTTTTGTTGGTTTAGGGTGTGGGTGGAGTGGAGACAGGAACTTGCTCCACTACCAACACTGCTTTTCCCAAATCTCAATGAACTCCTCCTTGGAAAGGGGCTTCCTGTAGATCTTCAATCTATGCCCATTAACGAGCATAGGGATGGCTTCCTCATCTATGGTTTGGATAAGGACTGAACCATTTTCATTGCATTTTTCTATTGTATAGGCTCCCAACCATCTTCTCAGTTTTCCCTTGAAATCCTTATATCTTGAATCATACAACAACAGCCAATCTCCTTGCTGGAATTTTTTTTCTTCGAGGTGTTTGTCATGCCATATTTTTCTCTGAAGATGGACTACCTATGAGTGGAGTAGGGCCTGCATTCTCTGTTCATCCAATCCATTTCACTAAAGCAATCTTTCCTTTTGTGCATGGCTGAGATCCAGGTCCAGCTGAGCTGCCATCCTTAATGTGTTATATTCAAATTCTATTGACAGTAGAGCGTTCTTCCCATAGACCAGCTCATAGGGTGTAAACCCTGTGGTGGTTTTCCAGGTGGTTTTATAGGCCCATGTGGCCTCAACCAATCGATTTGCCCAATCTTTTCTGATGTTGCTCACTACCTTAGTCAAAATCCCTTCCAAAGCTTTGTTGGTGACTTCCACCTGTCCATTTGCTTGTGGATGGTAAGGGGTGGAAGTTCTGTGCTTAATGTTGTGGTGTGTGAGCAAGTCTTCAACCAAATTGGAGGTAAACTAACTCCCTTGATCTGTAACTAACTCTCTTGGGTAGCCAAACTTATGGAAGATATTTTCCCGTAAAAACTCAGCTACTTTTTCTTCTGTTGCTGCTTTGATCGCCTTTTTTCTACCCATTTTGTCAGATAATCAATACACACAATGATGTAATATTTATTTTTTGAAGGAGGGTTGATAAGACCCACAAAGTCCATGCCCCACTTCTCAAATGGCTCGAAAGTCAATTGAGGTTGCAGCGGCATCTCATCCCTTGGAGTCGGTTTCCCCATCCTTTGACATCGGTCACATTGGCTGATGTATCTCCTAACATCTTGATGAAGAGTGGGACAATAGTAACCTGCTTGCAGAATTTTGAAAACAGTCCTCTTTGCTGCAAAGTGGCCCCCAAAAGGTCCATCATGAAAAGTTAAGAGGATTTCAAATACTTCCTCTTCCTTGACACGTCGCCTCAAAATTTGATCTGGGTCAAGTTTGAAAAAATCGCCCCCAATCCAAGTGAATGGGGCACTTTTCCTCACGATATTGCTCTTCTCTTTTGAGGACAGGTGTGGCGGAAACTATGCTGAAACCAAGTAATTTGTTATATCAGAAAACCATGGAGGGAGTATTGAAATAGCAAATAAGTGTTCATCTGGCATTTGATCATCCACCATTCCTTCTTCACCTGCAGGCAGATCTAGTCTAGACAGAAAATCAACAACAACATTTTCCTTACCTGGCTTATCAATAATAGTCAAATCAAATTGCTGCAATAAAAGTAACCATCTAATGATACGAGCATTTACATCTGGTTTATTCATCAAATACCTAATTTCAGCATGATCAGTGTGTACGAATGTTTGATAGCCAGTGATGTAGTGTCTGAACTTGTTTAGGGAATGGACTACAACTAGGAGCTCCTTTTCAGTTACAGTGTAGTTTAATTCTGCCTTATACATGTTTTTATTGACAAAATATAAGGCATCAAGCAAATTCTCTTCAACTTGCCCTAAGGCTACTCCTATTGCTTTGTTCGAGGCATTTGTGTGAATGTGGAAAGGTAGGGCCCAATTTGGACCTCTCAAGATTGGGGCAGTTACCAGCTTACCTTTCAAGGCATCCAAAGCCTCCTGGCAGTTGTCAGTCCATATAAACTCAACATCTTTCCCCAAAAGACCAAACAATGGAGAGGATAGCTTACTAAAATCCTTAATGAATCTTCTATAATACCTTGCTAAGCCTAGAAAAATCTGAACATCTCTTACCTTTTGAGGAGGTGGGACCCTTTGGATGATAGCAATCTTGTTGGGATCCACCTGTAATCCTTGTAGAGAAATTGTATGACCTAGCACGGTCCCTTCAGTCATTAAGAATTTGCATTTTTCAGGACTGAGGGATAGGTTCATTTCAATACACTTGGATAAAACTTTCCTCAGGTTAGTCAAAGCTTCATGGAAGTTAGAACCATAAGGGGTAAAGTCATTCATATAGATCCCCACTGAATCATGAACTAGTTCAACAAATATGCTTAGTACTGCTCTCTGGAAAGTGGCAGGAGCATTGCGCAACCCAAAAGGAAGGACCCAGTATGCAAAAGTACCCCATGGAAAAGTGAAAGTGATCTTATCCTGGTCTTCTGGGTTGATTTGGATCTGGTTGTATCCGCTGAACCCATCTAGGAAGGAGAAGAACTTCTTCCCTGCCAGGCCATCTAACACTTGATCTATGAAAGGCAAAGGGAAATGGTCCTTCTTGGTGGCCTTGTTCAGTTCCCGATAATATACGTAGATTCTCCACTTCTCGTTTTTCTTTGGCACTAGCACCAAAGGAGAAACCCATTCGCTATCAGAGATTGGGTATATGAATCCTGAATCCAGCAACTTTTGCAGTTCTTCTTTGATAATGTCCTTAAGGGTTGGATTCATCCTCCTTGGTGGCTGCCTAACTGGTTTACGATCTTCCTTAATGTAAATGTGATGAGTATAGATGGAAGGGTGGACTCCCTTCATCTCCTTATAACTCCAAGCAAAAGCATCCAAGTGATTCTTCAATAAGCTACACAGTTCTTTCTCTTGAGAGGTGGATAGGGATGAGTTGATCTTCAAAGTTTTTTCTGGGCCAAATTCCATGTTCTTGACTCGGTGGGAGGTCAGATCAGCCACACAGAGATCAACTAGAGGATTAGCTTTGGTTTCTTCCACCAGCTCCTCTAAGGGAAACACACTGGGGGGTGGATTTTGGATCAAGTTCTCAGTAAGATCATCCTCAGTTTGTGGACCCCCCATGGTAGTTTCCATTATACACAATGGTGCGGAATATATTTCATCCTCATCTTCCTCCTCCAACCAGAGGGGTGAATCATGTTCCAACAGTGGTTGGGCAGGAGGATAGAGGACTAGCTGCTTGGACATATGCCCATTCTTGATTGTCATGTTCCTAGCTCGGTAGCTGATGTAGGCATCTGCAGTAGCCAACCAAGGTATTCCCAGGATGAGAGGATACCCAGTGATATTTTCCTTTGGTTGGAGAACCAGGAAATCAGCAGGGTACTCCCAAGAATCGACAGAGACCACGACATCTTCCACAATCCCCTGAGGGGTCACGGTGGAGCAGTCTGCTAACTGCAGTACTATTGAGGTCTTTCTTAGGGAACCCTGAAGGTTGAGTTTGAGCATAGTGTTCCTGGTCATCACATTTATGGCAGCCCCTAGATCAATTAAGGTTTGGGGGATTATGGTGCCATTGATGTGGACATCGACTACAAGACTCCCAAGGTCTAGATATTTCAGATGAATTACCTTCCCCAACATCAGATCGGACAGTTGTCCTATGAAATTGATAGTTGGGACATCTCTCTTTTGCCTGCCTGGGTGTTTGAAGCACTTCTCCTTGATCATCTTGTTGTATATAGGCACATCCTTTATGGCTTGGAGAAGGGGTATTTTTACACACAATTGTTTCAGTTCTCCCAGAAGTTCAGTCTCTTCTGGGGTCGGTTGGGTGGTTCCAGTTAGTCTCTCAGGAAAGGGTGGAATGACTTTGGGTTCACTTTCATGTTTTTCTTCCTCATCCTCCTTAGGAGGAGGTTGGATATTTGGGAGAACCTTCCCAGATCGTAGGTTAATCTCCTGAATCTCCATAGCATAGGTTGGACATGATGTTTCCCCACTATATACCTGTTGGGCCTATCTGTTGTTGGGGTTTGGGTTCGGTTGAGCAGGTATCCGGGGTTGTCTTGGAGGAGAAGGAGGTAATGGTCGTGGTTGAGTAGGTGGTGGAGGCAAAAGAGCGGGGGGAGAGTTATACTGGGGCCTCCACCCCTGATGAGGTGCACTCCATTGAGACTATAGCTGAGCATAAGGATGAAATGAATGAGCAGCTGGAGGAGCCTGGTATTGAGGAGGATATGACCAAGGAGGGGGTGTGGACTAGGAAGGATGAGCAGGGGGACCCCAAGAAGGCATGGAAGTGGCTTGATTGGGGTTGTAATAGCTCTGGGAGGTCCCTTGCATTCCCTGCTGGTAAGGTCTGGGCCCATGTGGCCTCCTTTGGTTCATGAAATAGAGTGGTTTAGTGGTTCCCTCAGCCCCTTGATATGCAGCTTTGATTCCGAGCAAGGTAGGGCACTGATTCGTAGGATGGTCTTGTTCACAGAATACACACACTTCTATAGAGTGTAGTGGGCATTCGTTCCTAGGGTGATTTCTTGTGCACCTGAGACAGAGGATGGCTAGAGATCTCTCGGCTTCCTCTTGTTTCCTTTTGATATGAAAGGTATCCATGTGCATGGCAAGAGTCTACCTCACCTTGCTCTTGAAATCTTCAAGTTCGTTTCTAAGGGATGAGCTAGATGAGGATGTACTGGCTAATGGTTGACTTCCCCTACCTACCTTCCTAGCTGACCTGGAATGGTTTCTAAACACAGTCTTTATGTCATCATAAGGTAGTTGGTAGATGTCTCCCCCAGCCAGCAAATGGAGGGTATCTAGAAGGTCTTCAGGGAATCCTCTGAACAGAATCAATTTCAGAGATTCAGGGTCAAGTGTGTACCTGGCCCTTTTATAACTGAGTTGAAACCTCTCTTCATAGTCTTCTAAAGATTCATCACTACCCATGGTCATTCGAAAGATTTCTTCCTTGGTTTCCTTTGACCTGCAATAGTCCCGGTATTTGTTGTTAAAGGTTTGCTGCATCTAAGCCCAAGTTGTGATATTGTCTCCAGGTAACCCCATGAACCAGCGCAAGGTTGCATCGTTAAGGGTAGAAGGAAACAATTTCAACTTCTGCTCGTCTTTTGCATAGTCATAGGTTCGACAAAGAACAACAAATTAAAACAAGAAAGTATCAGGATCTTCGGTAGTTAGGCCAGGGAAATGAGGTAAGGCTGAAGGACTTATGTTTTTCATTTTTGTGTCCCCATTGGTCTCCCGGATAGGAAAGGTACCTTTTATTCTTTCCCCATTCCCTCTAACGTTTCTGTTTTCAGCCATGGTCTTAGGATGAATATTTTCTCGCTCTTCTTCTGTTATAGGATCTTTGTATATCTTTGGAGGTTCACCTATAAGATCTTCTGGATCACTACCACCAAAGAAGAGAGAAGGGTGACTTAGTGATGTGTTGGGGGCGTTGGGTAGGAATTTTCCTGAATTGTCTCTGTTCCTATGAGGCATGAAAGGAAATATCTTTTTTTTTTGAATTTTTGTGTTTCTTTTTTTGCTTGTACCTGCAAAAACGGAAATGGATTGAACAAAAAATTGCAACTAACTAAAATAAACCTTGCTGAAATGAAAATTGCAGAATTGAAATGAAAGCAGGAAATGTCTAATCTACTTTTGCTGAAATGAAATTGCAGAATTGAAATGAAAGCAGGAAATGTCTAATCTACGCTTGCTGAAATGAAATTGCAGAATTGAAATGAAAGCAGGAAATGTCTAATCTATGCTTGCTGAAAAGAAATTGTAAAATTGAAATGAAAGCGGAAAATGTCTAATCTACTTTTGCAGAAATGGAATTGCAGAATTAAAATGCAACAACTACTCTACTCTTGCTGAAATAAACTACTTAGCAGAATGTTGTAGTAGAAAATAAAAGAAAAGCAGTAATCACGAATACTCTGACGCTTCCCCGGTAACGGCGCCAAAAGGAGTGGCGAGCTCCAATATTGCAGCAATATTGCTGCAACTCCTAGGGCTCCCTTCTTTACTTTTATCAACCCGGTAGTTTGTAACAAACTTGGAAGCGACAATGCTATATGCACAAGTACTAGCTCTTACTGTAGGTTGTCACTTGATCAGCTGGCACAAATTCGCTAGGAGCTTAAGCCAACTTCTATGAGTTCTTAGAAGAAGCTTTTACTGTGATGGCAGAAGACTAATCCTACAGGGGCTATTCTACTTGCAGAAAGAGAATGAAAACGGAAATGGAACTCAAACCCTAGCAACCCCTAACAAACCCTAATCGTGCAAGAAAAGAGATGGAAAGTTTTGAAATGGGTGCCATTGATTGCTGAAAAAGTTCAAGCTACTTCTGAAGAGAAATGGAAAGAAATCATATTTTTGTAATTTTGAGTATTTTTATGTGGATTTATTATGCTTGTGATTTGACTAATTGTGATTGTGCAGTGGTTTGGTGGCAAAGGAAAATGGAGTTCGCTTTCGTAGATGATGAGGAAGGTATGGAGGGGTCCTAAGAATTCCCTAGTACCCTTCTGGAGACATCCATTGTGATAAGGCTTCGGAAAATCGCTTGCATGGCCTTCTACAAGAGGTTGCAGGGGATCTATAGGAAGTTCTACAAGAGGAGGCCGAAAGTGATTTTTGGAGGTTTGAAGGTGGAAAAATGGTGGGAAAAAGGAAATGAAGGTTGGATGAAGGTGTTGGGGGGTCTAGGCCTCTATTAATGAAGATCATGAATGAAGGAGAGGGTTGGACTTGCTCAAAGGGTAAGAAAGCGACTTTGTGAAAAAAATGCAGAAATTAGGACAGTTTGGTGAAATGTGGTGAATAAGTGAAGGATTCTACAAAAGATGAGTTGGTACAGGTTGTGCTATGGAAGGATGATAAGCTGGAATGTTTTTCAAGTGAGCTACACACCTGCTTCTTAAAACTGACCCAAACAAGAACTGAAAAAAATAGAGTTTGTCTAATTTGACCTAAAATCTGACCTAAAAACAAAAAAGTGCTAAACAGAATTTTACGAACAGGAAACTATGTGAGAAAGCCATGGTAAATGAACAAGAAATGGTCTAAGCATGTGAATTCAAAGTAATATCAACTTCTCCAACTCAAAACATCACATTTAGCAATTGCATGAAAGAAAAAAGCAATGTTTTTGGTGGCATCAATAGTTCCTTGTCCTCAATTCATGGTCCCAAGGAGGGAGAAAGGGGATCCAGGCCTACTGGTAGCCCTTTTGGATCTTTCTTTGTTACTACAATAACCTACTTGACGCAAGAACAAATAATTTAATCATCAAAATCAACCTATTTTATCAAAGCAAGGTTAACCCAAAACAACAGAAATTAGCTTATGAATGTAAGAAAAAAACATATAAATATACAAAGGAGGTACTGGGTAGCTTGGGTTGGGCCCTAACCTAAGAGCTTCAGCCCTCTAAAAAGAACAGTGCTGGTTCAAAGCTAGATTCATCTTCATTGATTAAAAAATATAATAGTTACATCACAAAACTGTCTGCAAAAGGAGCTCGAAAATGAGCTAAGTACAACATTGCACAAAAGTGCGAAAATAGACTATGAAATGGCTAACCTACTGAGGCCTGAAGCCTTATTATTTATACAAGTGAGGACCCCCAATAGTCCTCCTAAACTTAAGGAACTCGACTGCCTAAAATTGGAGATAACAACAACCCCACTTGAGTTGCTCGGTTGCCCCTTGGAATCATCTATGTGGTGGCTTTTGAACTCTGAGCTGCTAGTGGAGAACTCGATGAAGGGGTCATTAATGCAAGAGATACCCATACTATAAGTCCTCAGCCCTGTTTCGTCGAGTTTGGCCGCTAATCTGCTCATAAATGCCTGATCCTTGTCCAAAAATTGTCCAAAAATCTGCAATTAACACTCATTAGACTATGTGGCAAAGTGACTATTCCCATTCACTCAATTGGCATAAATATATTCAAAAACATGCACAAAACTATGGATAATGGTGGATTAAATGGAAATAATAAGCAAAATGAGCCCATATAGTTACCAATTTCTGGGGCTCATCAAGTCTGATGGTCAACGTTGGTCAAACTTCTGATCTGCAGTTGCGGTCCTAAATTCTGCACCTTCCTTCGACATGTGTCAGAGAAGAGTCTCTTTATGCGTAGTAGGAGAAGAGCCTCTTTTCTGTGCAAGAGAGAGAGAGAGAGAGAGAGAGAGAGAGAGAGAGAGAGAGAGAGAGAGAGAGAAATGATGAGTTGAGTGAGTCCAAATGAGGAAAATACCTCCTGTATTTATAACACAATTGTTGATGATTGAATAGATGCAACTGTTGGGCTTCTGAGCCTACATGAGTTGCTGGTCGGCTTGATAATTATTCCATAATCAAAATAAATTCATATCTCCATAAATACTTATCGGAATCGGATGATATTTAGATCAATCCTATACCTCTCGATGAGAGGAATCTAATAAAAATATTATAAACCATGAATAAGATGACCCACATGGAGTTTGGCCCTAGTTGCCAATTTTAACAAACTAGGCCTCCCTTGTCAAGGTTACGTCTATCTATCCATGCATTCAACATTTCCTATTTTGTAACTCTATTCTTGAGACTATTCCTCCAATTGTTTTGCTTCCTTACAACTTATCTCTTATAAAATCAAAGGTTTTCTCTCCTTGAACTAATGCTTCTCCTTATTTGCAATTCTCCTTCTTTTACTTTCCTTGTCAATTGAATTTCAGCTATTAATTCAAACCAATTATTTTTTCTTGAAGAAAATAAAATCCTTTGTTTTACCTTCCTTCATTTTGGGTCTACATTCTTTTATTTCCCTTTTGTTTTCTTCATTAGAGTACTTTCAATTTCAGGAGTTTTCTTCTCGGCCATTCCTTGTACTGCTACTATGATTGAATTATCATCCTCATGTCTATCTTGCAAACTTTCCATTTCATAATTCTTCTCTTGCAGCTCACACTAAAAAAGTCACATCCTTTTAATGTGGCTTGAGATTATGCAGTCTCTCACTTGTCTTTTACACATGAGAGAGATCACTCTTCTCCTTTATCTTACTTTTCACACTAATTTTCCAGATCATGCTTTTCTTATTTCACATCTTATTTCATAGCCAGTTGACTTCCACTTAGAATATTCTGCTTAAAATCTCCACCAAACGGAAAATATTCAACTTTATCTCTTTCATTACCAAGGCTAACCATTCCTTCACCCATTATTATGAATGATGCATTATCTCTAAGAGTGGTAGTGCCACCCTTGACCTTGTTGAGAGAGATATATATTATTTTATCTCATGTCATATGATGAGAACATTCATTGTCTATATACCATTGACTACCTTCATTTTGAACACATATAGTTAGATTGCATTCCTCGTGATGTTGTTGCTTCATTTTCCATACTGTTGGAGGTTGAGTTATAAGGGAACATTCTTCTTTACCTTGGTTTGACACTTGTTTAGACTGCTTCTATAATCTCATTCTTTGTGCCCATAGTTTTTTTTATATGTAGCATTCAACATAATTCAATCGAGGAACAAAATAATTTCCTTTTCTAATACCACTTTCATACATACCTTTATATTTGTTGGTTAAATAGTTTTTGATTAGAATTTTAAGAAATTATTTCCTTCCATAATCTCTTCTTGTGTCAGATTGCAACCAACTACTTTATGAAAAAAAATTATTGCAAGAGTAGTAGTATCCATAAAATAATTTTTGGTACATGGATGTATATATCCTATTGAAAGGAATAAATCTAATGAATCTACTTTGCTTACTTTCTTTTCCATAACATTGTTGATTCATAGTTGTATTAGTTCCTTTTAGCGTATTTACATGGCTACCATCTCCTCCTTTCTATTATTTCTTTGAATCTCTCTTAGCTTTTTATAACGAATCAACCTTGCTTTAATGAATGAGTATACATGATTTTGTTGTCCTTTTAAATTGCTATTGAGTGCATCGTCATAGTCAATACATTCCCTACATCCCTTTTGTGTTATTGTTGAGATTAACTCTATTTGGTTTTCTTTGGATTTGTTGACTGCGTTGGACTCACCAAAATTCAAAGGGTCTCCTTGATATGTGGTCCCAACTAGGCCTCACACTGCTTGGGATAGGAACCCCATCTAGAATATGGCCCAGTTTCCAGTTTCTTAAATATTTTCCTTGGCTATAATTGTTAGAAAGAGAGAGGAATGAAAATGTGCCTCAAAAAGCAAGTAAGTGTGCATGTTGAGTCAATTATAGGTGTGTCAATGTTCTTCTACTATGGAGGGAAAAGAAAGTGAGCCTCTAAGAGAGAGGTAATAGTACCACTCTGGTAGAAACACACACAAATGAGAGATATATGTCCAATATCCAGCAGAATAGTCCACAAATATGTTATGGGCATTGCAACCATTACAACACATTCTCAATATGATAAGAACTTAAATAATTGAAATAGTTCAACTACTTTAGTACAAGTGAAAAAAAACATGAATCATAAAAATTCAAAGAATAGTCTTACAAACACTCCAATCTAGGTGAATATTGGTGGCCACCCTACTTTTCCACCTAGAACTCTAGTTGGTTTCAATTGTTTCCTTGTTTATTTCAGCATTTAATAATTTTAGCAAAACTTATAGTACTCGTAGACACCTTTCCAACAAGGTATCGTACACTCCAAATAGAGATAATATGACCAAGTTACGACCTTGAGAAGTTGGCTACCCAACTAACCCCAATGGGGCCCATAAACTTTTGGTGTTTCATATCATGGGGTTCGGGTTTTGGTTGTTTAGGGTTTTCTCATGTTTTTCAATAATAAATAGGCCCTTGAGCCTCATTGTAACATAGTTCATAGGCATGTATCTGTCACATCTCTTCTTAGAGATAAGCTACCATTACCTGAGCTAGTCTTATTTCCATTATGTTTGTAAGCATATTTCAATATTTGATATTAACGAAATGAAGTGTTATTTTTGCTGCATATTTCTATTTATGGTTATATCTATAATCTGTTGTGTTCCTGTTTAAATTAGGATCAGTAGTATCGAAGAGGTTTGCTCTTTCTCTATGTTTATTTTCATGTCCCCAATGAGGTCAGGATATAAGGAGTTAGGGCTTGAATTGGTTTAACCTTTGTAAGACCAACCTCGCAAACCCTAACGACCTCCCATGGAAGAAGAAAATAAAGATGAGGGGGTAGGAGATCCTACCAAATATTGCTCGAAGAAGCCCTCGAGTGAAAAAGGAATCCGATGATGGAAAAATTTGCCCAAATCCTTTAGTGACTACACAGGGGCAACACATTTATTTCCAGTAGCTACTCTAGAAGTGCCACACCCTTTAAGGTACAAGTTAACTTTAACATTCCCATATTTGAGGGTCAAATAGATGTTGGCGTCATAGATAAATGGTTAAATCTATTAGAAGGATATTCTTTTGTTCATGATTTTTCCATCTAGGAAAATATTACTTCTGCTCTTCTCAAATTTGCCCCCCACATGAAGGACTGGTGGGAAACCTACGACGAGCAGAAGGATGAAAGTATTCCCTCACTATTTTTAGCAGCACTCACTTGGGATTCATTCTGGGATGCCATCAAGGTGCAGTACTACCCTGTTGGGAGCTATGAGGATAAGTACACAAAGTGATACACACTGCAATAGGAAAGGGACCAAGACATGCCAGAGTTTACTAATGATTTTCATACCCTTCGCACGAAGTTGGGTATCAAGGATTATAAGAAACTTTTGGTACTCAAGTACTGCGGCTGCCTACACAGGTACATCCAAGATTAGATGGTGTTCTTGGACATCTCCTCTCTTGGAACAATGTACCGATATGATTTCAATATTGAGTAGAAGCTTAAACAGAAAAAGCGAGACTTTTCATCAGTGAATCTAAAGCAAGGGAAAGGCACTGCAAAATCAGCAGAGCAAAGGGAAAAGCCAAGGCGAGGTGACCTAGGATAACCCACCAAAGCAGCAAACAAAGAACACCACCACGAAGATAAAGAAGGACATGGGAAAGTGGTGTGAGTTCCATAAGAGCTCCATTCACAACACAAGTGAGTGTCGGGCCAAGCAGTCATTGGTGGTCAAGTTGAAGGTTTCTGAGTCCAATGCATGTTCTGATTCTGAGTTAGAATCTAACAAGGGGAATGACAAAGGGAAGCAGATCATTGACATAGAGCCTAGTTCCACTGTGCCCACCATCAAGATCCAAAAGATTGAGCCTGAAGATCCAGAAGAGGGGGAGCACCTATTCCACTCACAGATGTGGGTGAAGAGTTATCCACTGCATTTTATTGTCAACAGTGGGAGCCAAAATAACCTTATTTCAGTAGAGGTCATGAAGTGTTTGGGCCTACTGACTACATTACATTCACATTCGTACACAATCGAATGGCTTCACCAAGGACGACATCTTCGTGTTAGCCAGTAGTGTCGCCTTCCCTACAACATCAAGCCCTTCATGGGTGAGGTACTGTGTGATGTTTCTCCTCTCAAAGTTTGTTATGTATTATTAGGGAAATCATACTTATGGAAGTGAAATGTTGTATATGAATCTAAAACTCACTCTATTATTATTTATTTGGGTACTAGGTTATACCTAATGCCATCTCTTTGATCTCTGCTAAGAAATACAGTAAGATCATATCCGAGATTGGGAAATGTGTTTTCTTTCTGATTCTCTCTCAAAGTAAGGGGAAGGTCGTAACCACATCCATGGACCCCGGGAAGGGTTCCTCCAAGCAGCAGAAGTAGGTGGATATAGTCACGGAATAATACATCGGCATCTTCTCCTCACCCATAGGGTACCCTTGCATTGGTAGGTCAAGCATGCAATCGATCTGACTCTTGAATCACCTCTCCCCAACAGGGAGACATATCTTCACTCCATTCTATAAAATTAAGAGATCAAAAGGAAAATCCAGGAGTTGCTACAAAAGGATTACATCCGACCAAGTTTCTTGCCTTGTGTGAGCCGGATTGTACTGGTACAAAAGAAGGATGGAACCTCGAGGCTTTGCATTGATTATCGGGCATTAAACAAAATCACTATCAGGAACAGGTATCCAATCCCACAGATTGATGACCTGCTAGACCAACTCAAGGAGGCCAAGTATTTCAGCAAGATCGATACGAAGCCTGGTTATCACCAGGTTCCAATAGAGCCCATAGATGTATGGAAGACTACCTCTAAAGCCAAACAAGGCCTTTTTGAATGGTTGGTTATGCCCTTCGGGTTGAAAAATTCCCCCGCTAATTTTATGAGGCTAATGGGTGACATCTTGCGGCCCTTCACCAACTCATTCATGGTGGTTTATCTAGACGACATCCTTATCTTTAGCAAGAGTTGGGAAGAACACTTGCAACACATTCGGCAGGTCCTTCAAAACCTTTGGCAACACAAACTGTGTGCCAACTTGGAGAAATGAACCTTTGGCATGACCCAAGTCCAATACTTGGGGTACATCATAAATGAGTGTGGCGTGCATGTGGACCCAACCAAGATCCAAGTCATTCGGGATAGGCTAGCCCCGACCACTCTAAAGGAGTTTTACAGCTTTTTGGGCCTTGAAAATTTTTATCAGACGTTCTTGTTCGGATTTTCCCATATCACTTTGCCTTTGAGTCAATTTACTAAGGGCAGGGCGAAAGAAAAGTTTTCCTAGTATGAGTCCCAATAGAAGGTGTTCATTGAGTTGAAACATCGCCTCTGCTCTGCAATGGTACTCACACCGCCAAACCTACAACAGCCATTTGAAATCGAGACAGACACATAAGACTATGCTATTGGTGTAGTCCTCACCCAGCACAGGCATCCAATGCCCTATCATAGTGAGACACTTTCCAATTCAATTCAGAAATACCCCACCTATGATAAAGAAATGTATTCCATCGTGCATGCTTACCGACAACGGAAGTTCTACATTATGGGGAAGGAGATGGTCATCCACACTAATCACCAACCTCTTCAGTTTATACAGACACAAGGGAAGTTGCAGAACGACTGCCATTAGAAATGATCAACATACTTGCAAAAATTCCACTTGAATATTAAATACAAAAAGGGTAGCACCAATCATGTTGCAAACTGCCTCAGTCAGCCCCTAGTTGTAGCATTGACTACTGTTCTCAACTCTTGTGGTCACGAGGCCTCTGGATGGCCACAACTATACAAAAATGATCCAATGTTTTCCTCCACATACCAGATGCTAGTATATGGGAAGCAAGTTCTTGATTTCCACCTCCATGATGCAATATTATGCTACCTAGGCCACATATGTGTTCTTTCAAGCTAGCATGCTAAACTAATTTGGGAGGTGCACTACAATTAGATTGCCAGACACTTTGGGGTTGAGAAAATTTTGGTTGTGCTACAAAAGTACTTTTATTGGCCCAAACTCTGATTGGATGCTGGGAAATATACCATATTTTGCACTGCCTGCGCCATCGCCAAGCCATACATAAAAAAAAAAAAGCATGTACACTTCTCTGCCTACTCCCAGCCAGCCATGGGAATCCATCTCCATGGAATATATGTCTAGCCTCCCTTCTACCAAGCATGGTAATTACTGTGTATTTGTGGTCGTGGACATATTTTCTAAAATGGCTATATTGGCAGTCTGGAAGAAGAGTATCATAGGATAGGACACTGCCAAACTCCTCTTTGAACAGGTATGGGTACATTTTGGGATCCCATAGACCATTATATTAGATTGGGATAGTAGGTTCCTGAGCACATTTTGGTCAAGCCTCTAGACACTATTGGACACCAAGCTCACCAAGGCAACTTCCTTCCTTCCCTAGACTGATGGCGAGATGGAGGTCGTCAATAGGATGATAGTTCACATACATCGCATGTACAACTCCAAGCATCCTTGAACCTAGGATGAGAGTCTTATATATGTGAAGCATAGTTATAATAGAGCTCATCATAGCTTGATTGGTTGCAATCCCTTTCAAGTGGGTTTAGGATTTCAACCGTTGTGCCTGATTGATGTTGTCATGCCTTAGGTGACTACAACTACATGGACGGAATCCACACATGTATCGTATGAGGTAGATAAAGTGACTAGATTTATTAAACGCATCCAAAACATCTTCCAGCGGGTTCATGACATCCTGGAGAATTCAAATTCTAAGTACAAGCAACAACATGATCAACATTGGGTGCCACAAAAGTTTTAGGTGGGCAACAAATTCTAGTTGCATTTTCAAAAAGAATGCCTTACCGGAGCCCATCAGAAGCTCATACCACTCTAATATGGTCCTCACACCATTTCCATGGTTGTGGGAGACAATGCTCTTGAGCTCAGCATTCCCACATTCCTTGGTATTCACCCAATATTCAATGTGGACCAACTCCGGCCATACTTCCCACCATTACTGGACACATTAGAAATTGCAGAACATCTCACACCAACAGAAATAAATCTAGACTACATGGAATAGGCCACAACTGATCATATTATTGACACACAGGTAAAGAACACTCACCAAAAGAAGATTCAACTATATTGGGTTGTCAAAGCTGGCCAACTCTTGCACCAAGGAAAGTGGCTCACTAGTTGCTAGGCTCAACAGAAATTTCCTCGCCTCATGGAGGCTCTGCATGAAATGGGTACCACTGCTTCCTAAGGGGGAAGGAATGACCGAGGTTGATATTGGTGGCCACCCACTTATTCCACCTAGACCTCTAGTCGATTTCAATTGTTTCCTTGTTTATTTCAACATTTACGATTTTTAGCATTTTGTTGGGTCCTAAACTTTGGGAGCAGTTTTCACCCCCTAAACGACGTTTTTTTGAGGTCTACTATAGGCCCATAGTCATCTTGCAGAAAAACCTATAGTACTCATATAGAACTTTCCAACAAGGTACCGTACACACCAAACAAAGATAATATTACCAAGTTACAACCCTAGGAAGTTGGTTACCCAACTAACCCTAACAGGACCCATAAACTCTTGGCATTTCATCTATTGGGGTTAAGGTTTTGGTTTTTTAGGGTTTTCTCATGTTTTTCAATCATAAATAGGCTCTTGAGCCTTATTGTAATATAGTTCAAAGGCATGTAGCTGCCACATCTCTTCTCAAAGATAAGCTACCATTGTCCCAGCTAGTCTTATTTCTATTATGTTTGTAAGCATATTTCAGTATTTGATATTAATGAAATGAAGTGTTATTTTTGTTGCATGTTTGTATTTATGGTTATATTTGTAATTTGTTGTGTTCCTTTTTAAATTTGGATCACATTCATAATCCATGCATGAAGAACATGTTGCCCATCACGCTTCATATATTAAGTAAAAGTCCCAAGAAACATGTATACATCAAACACCACTAGCTCCAATAGTGGAGCGTTGGAGCCACCACTTTCTCCTCAAAAGAACTAGCTTATCTCTCTAATTCCTTGTGGGTGGAGCCAATGTGAGAATTCCTTTGTTCATACAATGAGGGTGTATATATAACCAATGGGGTGATGCTTCACCTCCTTATGACTCTTTGACTACCCTCATGACTTTTTTTACTTCCTATGACCTTTCGACTTTACGTGACTCTTCATATTATGTTTGTTTCCTTTGGAATTCCACTTTACAATACATTTTGAATAGATAATTACATAATCCACAATAGTGATGTTGTATATGACAACTCATGACATGACATGACATGACATTGCTCACATGGACTACATGATGACATGGCAATGTCAAGCCATTCTTGATGCTCCTTGCTATGTGTCTTCTTGAATATGTTCCTTTTTCCACCTCCATTTGGCATAGAGGTGAGGAGTCTTCAATGATGTCAATTCTTGAGCTTTGATTGTAAACTAATGTCCCTTTTCTTTGTGGTTATTTATCATATTGCATAACTAACTACAAAGATGTATTTCAGCATGTTTCCCTTCTCCATATCCTTCTTCATCATCCTATTATGGATGGATAGAGTAACTACATCGGTAATTTACTCATGAGAAGATGACTTCATTCTGGTAAACCCCTAGTCCAAGATATTGCATGTTGATCCACCAACTGATCTGAAACTGAGTTGCAGGATTAGGGAGAGGTTTAGTGATTGTGTAGTTGCATAGCTTAGGTAGTTAGGGGTGAAGCTTGAGCCTTGAGACTACGTAATGCGCAGTTCAGGCTGGAATGGGTAGGAAAATTGTACAATTTTGAGACTTAGTGAGTCAGGTCGAGGTGTTTTTAACTGTTTCAGCCAAATGTATAGTTCTGGGAGGCAAAGTAGACTTGGTGATTGCGCAATTGTGCAACTCAAGAGTTCAAGGGTTGGGCTTGAGTTAAGAGACTACGAAATGTGCAGTTGGGACCAAGATGGAGGGATGAATTGTGCAATTTTGGAGGTTAAGGTCTGAGCTTGGGCACTGAGACTACTCAATGTGAAGTCCTGGGAGGCATGAACTATGAATTGTATAGTATCAAGAGGTTGGGTTCTAGCTTGACGGCTAGAACTCCACAAAACGCAATTCAGGAGGGTTGAATGAGGCTAAGTGACTTGATATTTTTTGAAATTTGATTAAGTGTGGGATCGATGAAGCTGATTTGATAAGACTACACTTAGAGTACTTGGCAACATAACAAAGATGATAAGAGACACATAAATACATACATCCCTCAGTGCGACGCTAAAGATACAATTTGCAACAATTGTGACGACACTTGTGTGATAGTGCTTACAACTTTGGGAATGAGTGTGATGGATGTTTACATGGTAAGACCAACTCATTCACACAAACATAACCCCTTGAAACCACCAAAATAGGCTTATAAACATTTTGCAACACTTAACATGTGAAAAGTGTTGGAAATAATACTAAGAGGGGGGGGGGGGGGGGGAGTGAATCAATATTAGAAAATCAATAATCTTTTCTTTTCCATTATCAGATTCATATACGCTACTTTAGCTAAAGCAACCCCGCATGTATACGCAACTGTGTTTAATGCAACTAGCGTATATCCAGTAAACTTATGATTCAGTTAGTTGATATTTAATGAATGCATCATAACATTATTAACCATATAAACAGTAAACAGGTGCAGTAAAACAAAATAGATCATCACACATTATCACCATGATATAAGGTGGAAACCCAATGTGGGTGAAAACCACCTACTGCAATCTTCTCAATCTTTCTTTAATAAGAAAATTCTTTTACAAATTTTGTGCTGGTGTAGCCTTATACCAGTACGCAAGCTTCTACCTGTAGAAGGCTACAACCTTCTCTCGTTCTCCAACTTTTCTTGGAATGTAGCTACAACCCCCTTAGCTCTTGTACTAGCTGATGTACTAGTACGTAGGTGTTGATCTATAGAAGGCTAAAACCTTCTCTTTTCTTCCAGGGACCACGTTTCATAAATTTTCAGACTAGATCCATAAATACAAAACAATCACCACTGCAATGCAATCATTAACTCTGAATCACCCAACAACTGAATCATTGAAACCCTGTCATCAACACACAGTCACCAGAACATAGAGCAAAACACATAACTCTGCAACAACAACCAGACCCAACTACAACTTCAAATATCATACTTCATACTGTATACGCAACTATGATGAGCCAAACCTACATGTATATGCACTTTTACCAAAGCTAACCTGCGTACACATCTGCAAATATTAACTCACAACTTTGTAGCTATACCAAACATCAGCCATACTTAGATCATAACATTTATACAATAAAACATGCATCAATAATTCAGATCTAGTCTATCCATGATCAAACCACATAATGATACTGCATTCAAGCCTTATGATCCTGATCCATCATCCATCAGCAACCGCATAGGTGCATCCTTGGTTCAAATCAAGAAAAGCATCACAAACCCATAACCAGCATGCTATATCTCACACTTCATTAGATATTCAATCCTTGCACCTTTTTCACCCCTCTTGGCCTAATGATCTTCTCCTTATATAGGTTTAGGCCTCTCTTAATACTATGGTCCAAAACCACGTAGAATCAATACCTTGGACCCAATACCTAGGGTCAATACTTCAGACCGAATACCATGGACCAAATACCACAGACCAAAACTTAGATTCCCAACATGTATGTGCCTTTCCTTCTGTAAACATGCATGTGTATGTATACACTCCTTTTGTTTTGCTATCCTGCGTGTATACGCACTTTCATCAAGGTTAACATGTGTATACCTCTCTTTGATCATTAATTATTTACTTTGACCTGTTGCACTATGATCTGTCATCTGAATGAGTTTCCATCAAGGACAACCCCTGTATCATACCTGTATCATAATGCCAACAATCTCCCGCTTTGGACTTGATGGCAACAACCACACCAAGCCACTCTCCCCCTTTGACATCAAGGGCAAAGGGTGGACCAAGATATTCTCTTCCTTGATATACATTATGATGTCCATACTTCCCTTGAGTACCTACTGAAGTTTCTGATTGAGCTCTACCTTTGTACATGCGAAGATGTACTAATCCATTTATGCTCCCCCTAAGCACATGCAAGGTCTGCAAAAGCATAATGTGACTCTATACATACATTGCCAATGACCTTCCTATCACCAAAGACTCATACACACATCAATTTCCCAACCAAGTGGGGATACACCAAATGTTTATACATGACTCAAAACAAGAAACATTACATCCTCCATCCCATCCATAGTGAGGTTACAAATCATGACCTTTATAACAAAGACCAGCAATCTAATCAAGACCATGATAGTCATCAGCAACTATCATACACCATATATGATCTGCACCATAAGCATCAACACCAGTCCTGTAACCTGCAATACCATTCTTTTGACCAACTAGCAAGATGTATCATTTAGCCACATAAGCATCATCACCAAAGACTTCTAACCATAATGCCAACAATGCATTATTTGCAGTATACGCTCCCCCTGAACCTGTGCCATGCCATCATCAAACATAGTAGATAAGTGACTGAACCATATCAGGCTTCTGTACTATTTCTTTTCTTCAGAACATCATATACGTGACTGTGCAGCGTCTAACTCGTGCATATACGTGACTTTTTTTCTTGAAACATGCGTATGAGATTTAGTACACTGATGTTCCACACTTTCAGCTTCCTCTGAGTCTATGATGTCTGCATATTTTTCTATGCCACATCTTTCTGGTTGTACTTCCTTTTTCTTCCATATCTTCATTCGTGATGGTGTTTTCTTCTTTTGGTATGGTGTCCAAAATCTTCTCCTGCATTCCTTTTCTATATGTCCAAGCTTGTTAAATGCATAACATCTTACATGTTTCATATTCCTCCTAAAACAGTCAATGGCTTTGCGACCAAACATATTGCAAGAAAAACAATATCCCTTAAAGTACCTGGAATGTGATGATCTTTCTGTGTGATGATCTTGAACCATTCTACTTCTGCATCTAGCTGCAACATGTCCAAGATTATGACATACATAAAATTCAACATCATTCATTGCAGGAAATAATCATCTGTCACTTCCACAATTAGGAGCAAAAGGTTTTATTTTAGGAATTTCTTTCCTTGGTTGTTGATGGGGTTGTCCTCTCATCTCCTTGTTGATAATTTTAGATTTCTCATTAGAGTTCCTTGCCTTACCTTGTGAGCTAGATTCACCTTCAACAGATTCATAAAAACCAAGACCAGTTTTGATAGCAGGCGACCTTTGACTACTAAGAATATCATCCAAAATCTTAGTACTGTCTTGAAATTGTAATAGTTTATCCTTTTCTTCTAATTTACCTTTCAAGATATTTTCCTCAACCTAATGTTGTTCTTCCTTTTCCAGACATTGCTTCTTTAAAATTTCTTCAGACTTTCTCCCTTCTTCCACTTGTTGCCTTAGTTTGAGAATCTCTTTTTCTTGTTCTTCATTCAACTCTTGTAGCATTTGACAAACTCTGAAGGCACATTCCAACTGAGCTTTTAAGCTGATAATTTCTTCTTTGAGGGCACTCTCCCTTTTGCTAAATAGATCTTGTTGATCTATGATTTTATCTGATGCTTCATTTGCTTGTTCATCTTCAATCTAAGGTGATTCATAATCTGAATACTCACTTCCACCTAATGGAAAGTTGTTCCTGTTCCTTTGAGCTATCTTCTTCTTCTTATGCGCTTTCTTTCCCATTGATCTACGGATCTCCTTCAAGCGACCAAACTTCTACCAAAGGACCTGTTCTGATACCAATTGTTGGAAATAATACTAGGGGGGGGGGGGGGTGAATCAGTATTAGCAAATCAATAATCTTTTCTTTTCCATTATCAGATTCATATACGCTACTTCAGTTAAGGCAACTCGTGTGTATACGCAGCTATGTTTAATGAAACTAGCGTATATCCAATAAACTTATGATTCAGTTAGTTGATCTTTAATGAGTGCATAAGAACATTATTAACCATATAAAAAATAAATAGGTGCAGTAAAACAAAATATATCATCACACATAAGAAGCACACATGAACACCATGATATAAGGTGGAAAAGCAATGTGGGTGAAAACGACCTGCGGCAATCTTTTCAATATTTCTTTAATAAGAAACTTCTTTTACAAATTTTGTATTATTGTAGCCTTATACCAGTATAGAGGCTTCTACCTGTAGAAGGCTACAACCTTCTCTCGCTCTCCAGCTTTTCCTGGAAGGGAGCTGCAACCCCCTTAGCTCTTGTACTAGCTAATGTACTAGTACGTACGTGCTGACCTGCAGAAGGCTACAACCTTCTCTTTTCTTCCAAGGACCACATTTCATAAATTTTCAAGCTGGATCCATAAATACAAAACAATCACCACTACAATACAATCATTAGCTCCGAATCACCCAACAACTAAATCACTGAAACCCTGTCATCAACACACATTCACCAGAACACATAGCTGAACACAGAACTCTGAACATTATTAACCATATAAACAGTAAACATGTGTAGTAAAACAGAATAGATCATCACACATAAGAAGCACACATGAAAACCATGATATAAGGTGGAAACACAATGTGGATGAAAACCACCTGCTGCAATCTTCTTAATCTTTCTTTAATAAGAAACTTATTTTACAATTTTTGTACTGGTGCAGCCTTATACCAGTATGCAGGCTTCTACCTGCAGAAGGCGATAGCCTTCTCTCGTTCTCCAGCTTTTCCTAGAAGGGAGCTACAACCCCCTTAGCTCTTGTACTAGCTGATGTACTAGTATGTAGGTGCTAACCTGCAAAAGGCTACAACATTCTCTTTTCTTCCTGGGACCACATTTCATAAATTTTCAAATTGGATCCATAAATACAAAACAATCACCACTGCAATACAACCATTAACTTTAAATCACCCAACAACTGAATCACTGAAACCCTGTCATCAACACACAGTCACCAGAACACAGAGCAGAACAAGGAACTCTGCAACAACAACCAGACCCAACTGTAGCTTCAAATATCATACTTCATATTGTATACGCAAATCTAATGAGCCAAACCTGTGTGTATACATGCTTTTACCAAAGCTAACCTGCGTACACATCTGCAAATATTACCTCATAACTTTTCCGCTATACCAAACATCAACCATACCCAAATCATAACATTTATACAATAAAACATGCGTCAATAATTCAGATCTAGTCTATCCATGATCAAACCATATAATGACACTGCATTCCAAGCCTTATGATCTTGATCCATCATCCATCAGCAACCGCATAGGTGCATCCTTGGTTTAGATCAAGCAAAGCATCACAAACCCGTAACCAACATGCTAGATCTCACACTTCATTAGATATTCAATCATTGCATGTTTTTCACCCCTCTTGGCCTAATTATCGTCTCCTTATATAGGTTTAGGCCTCTCTCAATACCATGGTCCAAAACCATGTAGAACCAATACCTTGGACCCAATACCTGGGGTCAATACTTCGGACCAAATACCATGGACCAATACCCAAATACCATGGACCAAAACTTAGATTCCCAACATGTGTACACCTTTCCTTCTATAAAAATGTGTGTGTATGTATACACTCCTTTTGTTCTGTTATCCCGTGTGTATATGCACTTTCATCAAGGTTAACCTGCGTATACCTCTCTCTGATCATTAATTCTTTGCTCTTGACCTCCTGCACTATGATCTATCATCTAAGTGAACTACCATTAAGGACAACACATGTGTCATACTTGTATCATAATGCCAAAATTTTTTGAGGTTAAGATCCGAGCTTGGGCACTGAGACTACTCAATGTGAAGTCTTGGGAGGAATGAACTATGCATTCCGTAGTATCAAGAGGTTGGGTTCTAGCTTGATGGCTGGAACTCCACAAAACACAATTTAGGAGGGTTGAATGAGGCTAAAGGACTTGATATTTTTTGAAATTTGATTAAGTGTGGGGTCGATGAAGCTGATATGAACAGTGATAAGACTACACTTAGAGTACTTGGTGACATAGCAAAGATCATAAGGGACACATAAATACACACATCTGTCAGTGCCACACTAAAGATACAGTTTGCAACAATCGTGACGACACTTGTGTGATAGTGCTTACAACTTTGGGAATGAGTGTGACAGATATTTACATGGTAAGACCAACTCATTCACACAAACATAACCCCTTGAAACCACCAAAATAGGCTTATATACATTTTGTGACACTTAACATGTGAAAAGATGACATTTTTCTTTTCTTGAAAAAGGGACCAAAACACTTAGAGAAAACACATGGAATGGATTTCAATGTTTGCGACGAAAATATACAAGACCAAGGTAAGCTCCAAAATTTGGTGCAGGCCAAAATTTTGGAGGGTGTTGTAGCAGCGACAACACTTGGAAACACACTGGTAGAATTATAACTTCTCTATCTTTGTTGCCTCTTCTGTGTAGGGCCTCAGTTCTTCGGGGAGTAATGATTCATCGTGCAAATTACTTTGTCTCCCCCACTTATCCCGTGAATAAACATGGTCCCCTTATGCCTTCTTGATTTGAACATAATTTTAATATTCAACAATATCACAATGTTTCAAATTGGAAAGGCTAGTGTAGTTTGCGAGCTTTAGATTTTCAGAGTATAGTTTTTCATCTCTTATGTTTCTCCTCTACCAGTAGGCTTGGAGAGTGTTATCACTTTTTGATTTCCCTAGGGTGAGAAGAGAAATTCCAAAGGTAACCACAAACCACTTTTAGGCCAGAATTTAGCCCTTCTAGCCTTAGAGAGGGATCTCTCATTTTTATTGCTTAAAATGATTTGATATTAGGATAGGTATGATGGTCAATAAGTTCTGATTTTCAAATATTTTTTGATGATAAAAGAGACAGGTCCATTGGGCATGGAGCCATGTCAAGTCAGTTTTTTGTTCAGTGATATAATGAAAAGAGAAAGGGTTTTTCCACAGGGGCAAGGTAGGCAGCCTTGGTGGCGGAATTTAGGTTAAATTGATGTATAGTGTGAGTGTAGAAAGGTGAAATTCAACACATAGAGCATCAAAACCATAGATGAATTCTAAAATGTTACTTTTAAGATGAAAATAATGATTGCCTGGAAAAAAAGTAAATCAGAGCACCATTAAGATGAATTTTGAAATAAACATCTTGTTTTTCCAAGTAAGAAAACTTACATTTAAGAGATGTAAACACATGAGACAAATTACAAGATCAAAGGAGCACAAAACCACCATCATTATGACATAGGAATCCCTGCAAATCACCTTCTAACCTTCATTCATTCACTGGCAAAGATTTAAAAAAAAATACAGTGCACGAAATGCTTGTTCTTCTATAATCTAACCAACATAACCCATTACCATGTTTTTCATCTCTATCTAAATCATGAGGTTCTATATCCCACTCTAGGTGGTTGAAATTATTGACCAAAACAAATTTGTAACTAGATACATCTAATTTTTAGTGCATATACTGAAAAATGGGAGTGGTTTCCCTTACAACCAATCTAAGCCTAAAACATCACCAACTTAGAATATTTTCAAATAAACATTAACTACACATATTAAGACAATATTCCACCTATCCACATGATCCAAACTACTTTTAGAAGCCAAAAAATCGAAATTGTAAATGAAATGGTGTTGATTGTCCAGACTTGTAGTGCATTAGCTAGTTTAGCAACAAATTGAAGTAGCCCTTCGTGTTCTGTATGGTTGTAGACTTCCTCTATTAAAATGGAGCAAATGGGTATGCTTCAAATACCTCTATTATGGTACTAAACCTCTTAGATAAGATTCAAAGTGCTTTCAAACCTCCTTTTGGACTATTCCCCACTTTTGTAGCAAGATTGTCTCCTTTCACAATGCCTTCAAAAATATCAACATATGATGACTTTTTCATGATATAAAGTGTTGAAAGCATCAATGTGAATGCTGTAAACTTCATATAACTTTCCCTCATGACAATCAAAACTTTGAAACTTCACTACCCCACCAGTACCAACAATTATATAAAAAGTGCAGCAAGCCCCTTGTTGCATTTCTGTAAGCTTCATCAAAACTAACCTTTTTTCTATCTCTTGAGCCGAAAAAAAAAAAAAAAAAACTTTAGAGCTAAGTGGCATCCTCCTAGTGAAGCTTCACCTTTGTACTGGCCTCTGCTAATATAACTAACTTTTCCCTCTTCCTTTTCCTTCTAAATTCTTTGGCCTCAATGAGCTTCTGCTTTACCAACCTGAGTCTTCTTTTTAATACCAAGTTCTGTGTATATACATTTCTTTCTTACCTATGCAGAGGAAGGGTCCACTTTAACTTATATATGGCCTTATCAAGGATTAGTTCAACATATTGTACTTTCTTAAACAAACTCAATTTATCCCTATGATCCTTCTCTGCAAGTTGATTTACTTGTTGTTGAACTCCTTCAATTTTTTCCAATAGTTTCTCAAATTATTTTTTCTCATCAAAAACCATCCTCTGTTCGGGTTGAATAGTCTTCTTTACTTTCATTTTCACCTTGGTAGCAGACCTAGTTCTATGTCTCTTTGATTGCTCAATTGCCTCCTTTAACTCTTCAACATCAATGACTATTTTTCCTTTACCTTTAGCAACATGTGCCAATTTTTCCTTTGATGGTTCTCCTTCACTGGGTTGAAGAGTTTCTTGTGATACTTTATGCATAAGTTCCATATTCTCCTTTTGCAAATATGCTATTATCAGACGAGCCTTTTCCAACTGATATTGTAAGTCTTTAATGCTTTGGTTCCTTTCATCAATTTCCACTTCCTTTTGTGTACTTTCTTATTCCACAACTTGAATAGGTGTAGATGAAGGATCTACATGAAGTCTCTTAGCTGTAGCTCTTGTTCTAGGTGCCCTTGCCAATTTTTCTACTCCAGATGAGAAATGAAGCTTCTTAGCTCTTCTCTTATCAACTGATTTTATTTTAGTCATTTTATTTTTTACTGAGCTTGTTGCTGTAGGTGAAACTTCTTTGATAACAACTGATGGGGTTTCTTTCTTGGTCCTTTAGTTGTTTGAAGATTGTGGTATCCACCCCGAAGAAACAAAAAAGTCCTGTTATGACTGCTCCTTTTCCTCAAGTTCCTTTATCGTGAGAAATTTAGTTAATTAAAAATGAAACAAACTCAATCTGATTTAAAAGGTTCAATCTACCTAAACAAATAATAAGGAAGATTCAAAGGTTTATTTCTAGTAAAATGCATTAAGAGCCTAATGTGATAGTGATACACTTTATTGAACCTCCTTTCACATGTGAAGTACCTTTGAATCACTTCCAATAGTTTACTATGCTGGTCTTGTAAATGGCTTCTTGGAACAACATAACCATATCCTTTCCAGATTTTTGGTTTGATAAAGTCTTTGAAATCAACCAAGTCAAAATCCATACCGAGATTTAACTGGCCTCAGCTATTGATTGAGTTGTGACTGGAAACATTAGAGTTCCCACTTTTTCTTGCAAACCATCAAAAACCCTAGAAAACTCCTTTCTAAACTGTAGATGATACCCCTAAATCTTTTCACAAAACCTCCTACACGCTACTTGTTCAAAAATAATTATGATGGTTGGATCTGCATTGGTAGTTGTGATATCTTGTGGATCAAATCGTATAATGGGACCTCCCTTATGCTTTATTTATTTATTTTGGAATTGACATGATTTTTATATGAAGAAGGTTTGACTACCAACATGTGTGAATGGTAACACTATGTGAATTCACAGTGCCCCTACCTCCCTTTTGTAGTGAATAAATCAAGCAAACCAGAGCCTCTGATAAAATTGGTGAAGAGCTGAGAATTATGGAATGGAGATGAAATTTCAAATAGACATGTAGAATGGCCTGGAGTGGAAATGAGAGCGTTGATCATGATAGGAAGAGGAAATCATGAATGTGCAACACCTTCTAAAAATGAAATGCTTTGGGAAAATGGAAAGATTGTCCTTTTGACCTTTATTTCCTCCTAAGATCATGAGTTTTCCTTGAAATGAGATTTAGACTGACTCCAAAGAGCCTCCAAATATGTGCCTAAATCATCTCATGATTTCGTTGATGTAGGCATAGCCTCTAGACTTAGGTGACCCACTCATAATGACTAAGGATGGTGACTAACTCATAATAACTAAGGATTTATATAATATGATTTTTGTACTCTTTCCAAGGTGACCAAAGACTTCCTATGATTACCCTTTAGTAAGGAAAACACATGATTTTAGACATTAGACTCTTATCAAAATAGATACCTTTACATGACACTTAATATAAACCTAGACCTGTTTAAACAATAATAGTCAGGTCATCATTATTAATATTTACAAATTTTACCTTAGATACATAGAAAGACTAACATGACCAAGATTCTTTGAGATAGGACCCTAAAAGATAGTACCCTGAAAGAGTCACTATAGCACCACAAACATTGCTTATTGCCAACGATCCTGAAAAGTACCCCAACAGAGTTGCTTGCTTCACCTATTTGCACAAGAAGTCTTTCTCTTCTCTAATCTTCATTTATATATTTAAAGATGATTGTGCATTGGAACTTCTTCATTTTATGGGCAGAAGAGGGATCCCGGCTTATTGAGAGTAGGAGAGTTTTTTCCTTCAGAGAAGCATATAGATACCTATGATTTAGGTTTGCTCATTTAGATTTTTCCCATTTTTCTCTTCTACTAATTGGATAAGTGTGAAAACAAAAAGACATAAGAATCGACCGTGGGAATAAGGTTTCCAGAATAGACACAAGTATCATGGCTCGACCAAAACTCTCCTTACGGATGGATCATATTTTCCATCAGAACTTCATCGACCAAAATATCTCACCAACACAAGGAAGGAGGACTGAAAGTTATCCAAACGTTGTGGTGTCGCAAGACTCTTTTCAATTCAGCCACATGAGAAGAAGCCAAAAAGCACGTTCACACATGATGCTTATTTACACAAAAGAAAAACAAAAGAAAAGACCAAACAAATAAACAAGTGAGAAAAGAAACAATGTACATAGGGCAGAGCACAACCCTAGATCATCATTAAAAATAATGTTTCAACTCTTCACCTTTAACATGAAGAGAGTCAATATTCACATCTAGTGATTGAAGATTATATGTGTGTTGGTAAAGCTTTTCATGTATGGTGAACGGTCCAATCGACAGGGATTGGAACTTAGTGTTTTTTTCCTTTGTCCTATGGACTTTGTCCCACTTCAAGGCCAGGTCATCCACACCAAATTGATTTTCCCTACATACTTCTTGTCGAACGAACTCTTGATACGACTCGGGTGAAGAGAAAAAATTTCTTTTGGTTTTTTCTTTCTTCCTGGAGATATGAAGTTTTTATATCCTATGTTGAACTAATAAGCAAGGCTTACCCTAGGATTCTTGTGAAAGTTGAATGGTAGGAAAGTAGATGCTTGGGGTAGGATGCCTCCTTTTCCATACACCAGAGAGGGTTTTGGCATGACTCAGTCAGCCCATAAGGCATTAACCAAAGTAGAGTGCTAGTTCCTCTGTTCAGAGAAAATGATCTTCGTTATAATGTGGATGAGATTCTTGTTTGTAGACTTAGCACGACCATCTCCCTACAGATAGTGGTTAGATGAATGTTTCAATACACTTCCATCTTCCAATGCAAAATCGTATAATTTTAATGATGAAAAGTATGTTGCATTGCTAAAAACAAGTTAAGTCAGAATGTCGAACCTAGAAATGATATTTTGTTTAAGGAAGACGATGACTTCCTGAACATTAACCTATTTGAGTGCAACCATTTATGCCCACGACATGAAGTATTCCATAGCAATAAGAGTATAGTGGTGCTACTTTGACGAGTGCAGAAAAATTTCACCAATCACATCTAAGCCCCATTATTGAAATGGTTCTTCCACTGCAATAGGCTGTAATGGGGTGGTTGACTTCTTTACTTCATCAGCACACTTCTGAAAAACCAGACACTTACGGGAATAGGCATGGGCATATTTGAATAGTGTAGGCCAATAGAAACTATCCTACATACTTTGTGCATTGTTGTGTTACCCACAAAGTATCCCTTGGTTGGTCCATCATGGGGGTCATGCAATACTTTCTCGGACTCATGTGCTTCCAATAATCTATGCAGTACTCCATTATGGTGCTTTCCAAAAAAAAACCTCATGCACAAACTGATAAGACAATGCTTTCAGCATAAGTTCCCTTTCCCGCTGTGTGGATAAATGTGAGGGCACTATGTCATTCTCAAGATACTGGTGCATGTCATCTTACCAAGAGTTTGTAATGGTAGTGGGGGAAGCTTGCTCAACATCATGCATTTCAATCACCTCCTCCCATCCAGAAGGATATTCTTCTTTTGCATCTACTGCTTCTGTTGCTAGCCGACGTAGACCATGGCCCTTGATCATGTGAATTGGATTTAACTCTAAGTCATTCTCTTTCAAACTAGTCATCTAGATCACTCTTCTCTCACCCAAATCGTGTTGAATAAACAATGATCTGACTGTTGGGTTCAGAACAAATATAATGTAGTGATTTTTCATGAGATAGGGTCGAAAGTGCTTCATTTCCTTATAGAATGCATCTACCTACTTATCAATGACAGGATAGTTAAATGCTATTCCTTGTAGGATAGATTACTTCGCAAGGTTGGATTATATACTTAACCATGCCATTAACAACCATAAAAAACACTGCGTGGAAGTAAAATATAACCAAAATATTGAACAGAAAGCAAAAGATACATAATAATCATACACAAGTTATGTCCATCAAAACTATATTTCTTATATTAATTCTTTGGAACAATGTACAAATACTTGGCCTGTGCACCCAACTGCAGGTGTCTGCACACTCAGTTGCAAGCTTTCGGTCTCCACGCACTCAGCTGCGGAGCCTCTCCTTCAAGACCCAAAATAGATTACAGATATATTTCCTTATTCTTGTATCATTACTATATTATTCATGAATTCGACTTACATATTCTCTCATGTATATACTAATTACATCCACGGGTATATCAAAAATACCATGGTCCTCCTAAAAACAATCAGTTATTGCCCAAACCTGTTACAAAAAGTAGGGACTTCGACCCACCTCGAAGCCCCTAAAACATCGTGTGGTACATAGCTCTGTGGTACCATGCACTCCACTCCATAAAATGTATAGTTTTAACCAAAACTTTGGCCAAGATGTGCTAGACCCAACAGGCCCCCAACACTCACACGTGACTCGTCCCGAGTCACTCAGCTGCTTTGCCTCGAATCTTTGCTACGATTTTGTTGTAGGCGAGTTGTATTATTGTAGTATCTCTATTTTTTGCTTCTCTTCTTTGCTTCTCTTCTTGATTAGGAGCTCAAAATTTGCCCAAAAATCAAATTTGTCAGAATGGTGTGGAACTTGAATGACTGCGTATTTCTCGTCATCCTAAATTTGGCGCAAATCGTTTTGCACAAAACGGACACCATATGCTCGCAAAAATGTGATTTGTTCGTTTTTCCAAACAAGTGAATTTAAAAAGAAAAAATAAGCCCAGTCAACAGTCTGTACTGCTAACGTGGTACTGACTAGGTAGGTGAGATGGAAGTTTACTTGGTCAACGCATCCTTCGGCAAATTAGGTGGCGATAAGTGGCACCTTGTTAGTGGTCCAAATGGCAAGTATATATTGGCTCATGTGGTTTTGTGGTGGACAACCACGGGTTGACTCGTGGCTCAACTGAGGCCACCATGTGGCAGTGCAAGGGCCACCAAAATGGAGCAAGGGTCTGGCTGGAGGCAATGAGGGTCAAACCTGTGACCTCCCACACAACAACACTAAGCCTAACCATTGTGCTTGCACTTGTTTCTTAACATATATTGCTGGCAGGTTGGTATTATGGTTTAACTCCATCGTGGTTGGGGGAGACCGCTAGCATAACTGCCTGCGACCCTCCCATGTGAACACATTACTGTGACCATCAGCATATGTTGTAGCTTCCAAGCGATAACCTAACCTCCAGATCAAAATCACCGCATGTGACCACCATAACCACCGGCTAGTAGTTACATTTGTTGTGACCACCAGAAGACTACCACCTCCTAACCGTTGCATGTGATTAGGTCACTTGGCATATTTTATGACCACACGGGGATTATGGGTGGAATTGACCATGCTACAATTTCACCCCGCGGCATGAAATTTTCGCCCAGTTAGCTCTTTTTTGGGAAAAATTGTAGGATCATGCCGGATTTGGTGCAATTTGTGGAGCAAATAGTGGAGAAACTAGGAGAGGTCATAAATTCTCAATATTTTGACCAAATTGGGTGCAAAAAGAGGCTAGATAGCCATGTTTGGACATTCTTGATTCATTTGAGCAGGTCTCAGGATCAAAGGAGCACTTCTGGATAGGCTTTTTGCAAATTGAAGCTTATGGGTGACCTGGTCAACCAGAGTGTTGATTCAGTTTATGGAGGAGTTTGAAGATGGAGATGACCTTGCAAGGGTTTTCTAGCCTCCATGTTGTTTCTACAATAGCTATTACATCAATGTTGTAGATTGTATTCCTCTTTTCTCTATATGTGTTTTGGAGAAGAGACTTGTTTATGTACTTCAAGTGGATTGTGGTATTGTTTATGCTCTTTGAAGTTGGAGTATGGGTTCTTGGTGTAAGAAGCCTATGTTTGTTGAAGGTTTACATGTTTTACTATAGGTTAACATGTGTATGTAGTGATAACTCTTGCAGAAGTTGTTTTTTTGAAGGAGAAACTGGCCATTCCATTTCAGCAGTTTATGTACTTTTCTTTTTCTAGACATTGAGCATAATGCGAACGGGTCATGCCTTTAGAGTTGATCCAAGGACATGTAGCCCAAGAGGGGTGAACTCCTTTAACAATGGATGGTGTATTACTGATTGATGCATGCTTCCATTCAGTGTTTTGGTTTCATGTTTTAAGTTTTTCATGAAACTAACTTAAGTAAACACACATAAAAACTCATGTTCTTTACTTGCTATATTAGAGTACAAACCTCAAGCACATTTTTTTATTTTGATGAGGATCTTCGCACAAAAATTTGATCTTCAAAATTCAGATCAAGTTTGGTTTGTGCAGGGAGCAATTGAATGTTATTTGTAAGTGAATGTGTTTTGATGCTCAAGTGAGGAGAAGGTTTTGGAAAGGACAACAAGATTGTTACAATCTCTACCACCAAGGTCTACCTCAAATTGTAGTAGAAGTTTCAAGAAAAGCATGTCCCAAGGAGGAGAGCATGCAAGAATGTCAGAGAATGTGAAGGCTTTTAGAAATTCTTTCTTAGACCTGGCAGAAATGGTGAAATTCCTCTACGAAGAGAGGAATACCAATTGCAAGGTGAAAGCTCTAGACCTCTAAGAGGATAATGTTTTCTAAAGGAAGAAGGTAACAATAATGGTGATAAACCACCATCCTCTCCACAATATTCATAATTTTCTACAACTCTTATGCAAGATGATAGTGTAGAAAGTCCCTCAAAGAAGGAAGAAGGTAACAAGAATGGTGATAAACCACCATCTTCTCCACAATCTTCATGTTTTTCTACAACTCTTATGAAAGATGCTAGTGTAGAAAGTCCCTCAGAGAAGGTAGATGGACAAGTTTGTACCTTTTTTCCATGTGATGTGGAAGATGAGGTTCCATCAGCACCCAAGTTCAAGGAGCTAAAACAAGAGAGCCAAAGAGTCCAAGAGGACACATCCAGAACCAAAAGGGAGTTTGAAAATATCCTTCTATGTCAATCAAAAGATGAGGCAAATGGTAGGCATTTACATGCTTCCTCTTTACATGAAAGTGTTGATGTAGATTCATTTGCAGCCTTTGAAAAACATAGTAAATCCATTGGATCCAAGCTTTTGATCAAGATGGGTTACAAGGGAGGAGGCCTTGTAGTGAATCATAAAGGCATTAAAAATCCAATTGAGGCAAAGGAGAGGCCTAAATATGAAGGCTTAGGTTATGTTGCAAAAAAAAATGGTCTTCTAGCAACATCTCATGGGTATCGTGTTCCTTTTGCCATAAAACAGTACACAAGGAGGCAAGATGTTGGGATCTGCATCAACAATTGGTACCCGCTTGGTTCCTCAAGACTAAGGAGGACTTTAAGTGAAAAACATATCCAAAGATAGATAAACAAGTTGAAAAAGAAACAAAGTTAAGTTATTATTGCCATGCAAGTTCCTCACGCAAGAGGCATAAGCCAAAGGACAACAAAAAGAGGTATAATCATCTTGTTAATTTAAATGATTTTCATAATGGAAAACAACATGCTGATTTGAATAACATGTTGAGGAATGTGTTTCAATTCACCTTTTTTCTTTCATCTAACCATTGTGTAGATAAGTGTGATAAAAGGAAAGCAATCATCAAGAAGATATTTATGTCTAATGGAATTGAGACCGAAAATAGAAAATATCATCCAAGGTTAAAGGCATGTGAGCCAAGAGAAGCTCAAAAGAACTTCATCCTAGTAAGGGCAAGCAAACTATGCAAGCACTAGAAGAGGAAGCAAAAAAAGAAAAAGTGGCACAAGATGTGACCATCCCTTAAGTAGCTTCAAAAGAAGAAAAAGTTCAAATAGACGGTTCATTTACCTGATTGGGTAAGAAATGGGCAGACTATTTTTCCAGCTGAAGTTTGTAAATCTTTGTTTTGCACTAGTTGCATATCCCCATAGCTGGGTAACTTGTAAAATTGATGTTTATAAATAAATCACTTATATGCAATAGTGTTTTCTTTGGAATTGTTATGCTAGTTTGGCTTATTGATAGTCAATTTGAATGGAAAAATTGGGAGTCAAGTTTATTCCATCTTTTTAAATGCATTTCTATTTGTAGTTTAAGAAATCATTTTAAAATTGTTGTCTGAGTAGTTGCAGCACATTCAGTATGTTACAAATGTGGTAAGCACTCAAGATTATACAAGTATTCACTATGTGAAGCTTGTTTTGGTAAATTCTTTTGGGATCTTATCCTCAATAATTATTTTTCAGATGAGCACCTTGGAGTTCTTCTTGGGAAGGATGTTGTTGTGGATGGCCATAGCGACATGGACAAGCAGAGAATAGAATCAAACTTGAATTCTTTGGTTAAGTTATATTTCAAGTTCAGATTGAGAAAGAGCCAAGGCAAGTACAAGTTAGGGCACTACAAACATCGATTGGATTGAGTTCAAAAAAATGAAGGCACTGCACCTTCAAATGATGAACAATTGAAATTGAACTTTTGGAGACCAAAAGTTTTTCAATGGGGAACTGTGATCAAGAGCTCAAGATTTGCCCAAAATTCAAAGTTGTTAGAATAGTGTATAACTTGAACTAATGTGTAGTCCTTGACATCTTGAATTCGATGCAACTCGTTTTGTGCAAAACGGACACTGTATGCTCCCAAAAACACAATCTGTTCATTTTGCCAAATAGGCAAGTTAAAAAAAAATAAAAAAAAAATCAACCCAGTAAACAGTCCGTACTACTGACGTGGCATTGACTGGGTAGGTGAGATGGCAGTTCGACTTGGTTAATGTATCCTTCGGTGAATTGGGTGGTGCCAAGTGACACCTTGTTAGTGGTCCAAATGGAAAGTATATATCGGTTCATGTGTTTTTGTGGTGGCCATCCACGGGCTGACACATGGCCTAGCCGCAGTCAGCCACGTGGCAGCCTGAGGGCCACCAAAATGGAGCTAGGGTCTAGCCAAAGGCAGCAGGAGTCAAACCTGTGACCTCCCACACAACAGTACCAAGCCTAATTGTTGTGCCGGCACTTGTTTCTTAACATATATTGTTGGTGGGTTGGTATTATGCTTTAACTTTGCCATGGTTGGGGGAAGACCACTAGCGTAACCGCCGACGACCCTCACATGTGAACACATTACCATGTCTGCCAACATATGTGGTAACCGCCATGTGATAACTTGATTGTCGGACCAAAACCACTGCATGTGACCACCATAACCATCAACCAACAGTTACATTTGTTGTGACCATCAGAAGACCTTCACTTCCTAACTGTCGCATGTGACCAGGTCACTTGGCATATTTTATGACCTAATGGGGGTTATGGGCAGAATTAGTTGTCCTACAATTTCGCTCGGTGGTGCATGAAATTTTCGCCTAGTTAGCACTTTTTGGGGTGAAATTGTAGGATCATGTCAGTTTTGGTGTAATTTGTGGAGCGAATAGTGGAGAAACTGGGAGAAGTCATAAATTCTTCAGTTTTCAGTCAAATTGGGTACAAAAAGAGGCTAGATAGTCATTTTTGGACATTCTGGACTCATTGGAGTAGGCCTCATGATCAAAGGAGCACTTCTGGATAGGCTTTTTGAAAATTTAAGCCAGAGCATTGATTTAGTTTATGGAGGAGTTTGAAGATGGATATGACCTTGCAGGGGTCTTCCAACCTCCATGTGCTTTCTACAACAACCACTACATCAGTGTTATAGATTTTATTCCTCTTTTCTCTACATGTGTTTTGGAGAAGAGACTTGTTTATGTACTTCAAGTGGATTGTAGTACTGTTTATGCTATTTAAAGTTGGAGTACGGGGTCTTGGTGTAAGAAGCCTGTGTTTGTTGAAGGTTTACATGTTTTATTGTAGGTTAACATGTATATGGAGTGACAACTCTTGCAGAAGTTGTTTCTTTGAAGGAGAAACTAGCCATTCAATTTTAACAAGTTATGTACTCTTCTTTTTCCATACATTGAGCATAATGAGAAGCAATCATGCCTTTAGAGATGATCCAAGGAGATGTAGCCCGGGAGGGGTGAAATCCTTTAGCAATGGACGGTGTATTACTGATTGATGCATGCTTCCATTCAGTGTTTTGGTTTCATGTTTTAAGTTTTTCATGAAACTAACTTAAGTAAAAACACATAAAAACTCATGTTTTTTACTTGCTATTTTGGAGTACAAACCTCAAGAACAATTTTATATTCTTAAGAGGATCTTAGCACAAAAATATAATATTCCAAATTCAGATCACTTCTTCCATTAGTGCCTATGTCATTGGTCCTTTAGTCTTCTGCAACACTGCTCCTTCCTTTTTTCAAAGCTCCTAGAGCTTCTCATCCACTTCCTATGATAGCTGGAGAGCCTCACCTTACCATGGTTGAGTTCTCTCCGTGAAAATTTTCTCTTCCCTTCTGAGTTCTTGTATCTATTTCTGAAGTGCCTTGCCTTAGCTGATTCTAGTGAGCTTCTGCGATATTGGCAAGGTCTTCGTAGTTGCCCAATCTCTTCTAGCTACTTCTGCTTCTGTTAGATGTCATCTTCTATCTTTTGTACATTTAGATCTTCCTACAATGAAGTTCAAATCTGCAAGGTATCCTTCAATAATTTTCCACATTCTGCCACTGTATTGAATATTCCTGTCACTGTAGTATTTAGTTCGATCTCCCTTTGTTCGCGCACTTTTTGTGGTGTGGCTGGTTGCAGCTTCATTTACAGCTCACTGATCTTTATTTCATATTCGAAATGCACATCTGTGATCTTCTTCTTTGATTAATTGACTGCAAGGCTGAGCTTCACAACCTTATCTTCTACTGATTCCTCCTCATAGACATCCATGTCTCAAACTTCCCTGCATGTGGTTTCGACCACATCTTTCAATATCTATTGTTGTAGCTCTGCTTGATCCTTATCCTTGATGGCCTGGATGAGCTGTTTCTTCAACACAACACACTCTGTTCTATGTGAATATTTAACTATAAGCTATGTTGTTCGCACTCCTTTATCTATTTATGATGCCTTGGTGTAGGTCATGTAATACCGGAATGGGCAGCACTGCCATGTTCATATTGACATGATCCCAACATTTTTCCTGCTACTTGACTTCAGTGGAGTTGTGTTGCAGAGCTCCAGTAGGTATTTGCATTATCCTCATCCCAAATTTCATCTCGATTAGTCTTTGTGGATGGATTCCTTGGCCTATCTACGCTGGTTGTCTTGATGTTTGTGCCAATATTTTCCATTCTACAATACTCTTCTCAACACCTATTAGGAGTGTGTCATAGCAATCCTCTATTTTCTTCCATGACTCTGTTATGACTTCCTAAACTTTCTCCCCAAATTCATATAGGTCCCCATCAGTAAGGACCAGTGGCACTGCGCCCTTGGATTTATTTGCTTTCTGCTTCTTTCTACTCCTTGGTGAAGTTCTGCTCTGCATCTTCCTCTTTTGTTTTTATTTCTTTGTCTTTTCCCTAGTTTTCTCTTCATTGTGCTCTTGCTCTTGTTCTTGCTCCCCTTCATCCTTGTATTTATCCTTTCCACTTGGTTCTCCATGTTGCAGAGTTTCTTCCTCTATTTCACTATCTCCTGCATCTTTCTCCATCGCAGTCATCCATTTTTTGGACCATTGTTGTATTAATGTCACAAGATCATCTCCAGTGACTAAGTATGGCAGAGGATGCCATGTCTTCATTTTATGCTTTCGAGCCTGTATATAGATCCTACTAAATTCTTCTTTGAACTTTGCAACTGACTTATATTATTGGTACAAGCTTGTTTACAGTCTAGGGTGTTGATTTACCACCATGTGTAAATCCATGTGATACAAGACAAATAATATTATGTTCTCCTATGATCATGATGTCTCCTCGGTATACCAGAGTGAGGCATACTACACAACTTCACACACATCTGCTTCTACCGGAGGAAACTCCGAATCCTCTAGATCCTTCCATGCCAACAATGTTATGATCAAAATCAGCCATGCATAATGAAAGGTATTACCCTCCTCTTGATCTTATCGGCAATATTCTAGGAATTCTCTACGTAGATATCTGACCCAGTTGTACTAGACCCTCGTTTGCACTGCATAGCTAGGGAAACAACTGGTGTGGGGACTTCATTAGATCAGAATTTTCGCATAATCTTACCAGCTAAGATATGTACGACAAATCGTACTCCTTGGTCACTCATCGAATTTATGTTGTAACCTCACATTTTCTTAACCAAGGCAAATTTCTCCTTCATTTTCTACACTATAAATTTGTTCCGATCCTTACGCATGAACTCTTTGGTGGGGTCCCTTTGTTAGGTCCCTATAATACTAGTGATTCCCCCATTACTATTGTCATTGTATCCCTTCTTGTTATTGTTGTGCCCCTATTTTCCCCATATTGTTATTATTGTGCCCCATAGAATCTCGTTATTGTTATTATTGTGCCCCATAGAATCCTGTTATTATTATTTTTGTGCCCTTATATTATTATTGTTATGTCGGCTTTGATTATATTGTGACTCCTTAGACTCCTATATATAGAAAGGAGGTTTTGTAATTTGTATCATCCAATAATTGTTCATTTGTGTAATTTAAAGGTTGTTTCCCCCTCAAAGAGGCTGATTTCTAAGTTGTCGATCTATCTTTTCTATCTTTTTGTGAGCTGGTTTCATAACATTTGGTATCAGAGCTTTGGATTCTACAGTTTCGTTGCTCCAAAACAGGTCATCATGGAATTTTTTCTATAACATTATCTCTGCGCCTTTTTAGATGCTAAAAAACACCCATTTGATCTTAAATCTTGATGATCGTCGAGACTGAATTTTAGATCTCGTCTCACTATATTTTCAGAGATATGATTCAAGGAAGTTAGGGTTTTTGCATGATCCCGAATTACATCACAAACGGGTTACCTTGGGAAAATCATCATAACTTTCTCTCTGAGTATTGGATTGAAATTTCATAAGAAGTTATAGAAAGAGGACAGAATTTAGTTTTATGTGCATCATTTTTAGGTTTGAAGGTTGATATAGTGACATGTGGCACATTGTACAATTTCTCTCTACTAAAAAAGTGTATAATCAGGTCATCTTGGGAAATTGGGCATAACACTTTCTTGGAGAATCCAATTTCAATCAGACTAGTGGTGTTGGAATGAGGACTCAGAGAGCTACCGTATTGTGCAATTTCAAACCTTGGAGATCTGAAATTTCAGAGATACATCAGATACAATATTAAGCTCCTACAAAGTGAAAAAAGGTATGTAGTTTTTTTTCTTAATTTTGCATAAGTTTGGTTTGAAAAATTAGTTTGAAGGAATTAAAGGGTATAGTGAAGCATAATTATCATTAATGGATGCCCCGAAGAAAGAAAATGGAAACACCCAGTAAGAAACCTGAAATCTCTAGCATGAATCATGAAGAAGAGGAAGAAGTGCAACATGATATAACAAAATTATGAGGCCAAGTGCAACAAAATTCACTCTCACAAAAAGTAACGGAAGCTAAGATCGATGGTTTATAAAAAGGCGTAGAAGCTAAGATGAATGACATGGAAGCTAATATGAATGAAGTGGAAGCTAATATGGATGGCGTGGAAGCTAATATGGATGGTTTAAAGAAAGGCGTGGAAGCTAAGATGGATGGTTTAGAAGAAAAACTTAAAGGCAACATGGAAGAATTTAAGACAGATTTGACAAAGTTTCTATAAGAAATGACTAATGGCAAACAGATAGTAAAGGAAGCTCGCGATGAGAACAAAATAAACATTAATCATGATTTCATAGACTCTAACATTGGATCAAAGACGCACCATGTTCCAAAGATCGATATGAAGAAGTTTGATGGCAAGGATCCTGTAACATGGATACTATAGATGGAGCAATATTTCGATCTCCATAATGTGAAAAACACACAAAAGGTATGCATTGCAACTTTATATTTGGAACCAAATCAGTTTGTATGGTACCGATGGCTTTACTCTCGTAAAAAAATTGTCACTTGGGCAATTTTTACGGATGAAATGATAGTGCATTATGAGGATACAAAAAGAAACACTTTTTTCAACCAATTGATAAATCTCAAACAAAAGCGTTCAATGATGGAGCACATTGAGGACTTCCAAAAATTGAATATGAGGGTAAAAGACATTCCAGAGGAGCATAGGATTGATGTGTCATAGGGACTTTAAAATATAACATCCAACATGAGGTTCGCCTTTGGGAACCTGATTCATTGGAGAAGGCATTCAGGTTGGCAAAAAAAATGGAAAGAAAAATTGTGGCAACGAGAAAGCCTACCACTCACAATTATAAAGATGGGAGTGTTGTTTCCCCTAGCCTTCCACAACCTACATGGTTGACACCACAACAATTGGAAGAAAAAAGAGAAAAAGGGCTTTGTTACAATTGTGAAAGAAAATACACTAAAGGTCATAAGTGTTCTGAGAAGAAATTATTTTACTTATAGTGTGAAGAGGATGAAGAAAATGAACAAGAAACGTCAAAAGAAGAGGATATACACTAGGAACAAACCCTAGAGAAAGAAGAAATGAATCCGACCATATCTTGTAATGCATTGGCCGAAATTACCACTCCTCAAACTATCAAGATAGAAGGACATGTCAAGAAGAAAAAGGTAATAGTATTGAATGATTCGGGAAATACCCATAATTTTGTTCATTGTAAGATAGTCAAGGAATTGAATTGCTTCCTATATCCAGCACCAGAGTATCAAGTGATGGTTGCAAGTGGAGGAAACATAAATTTCTCTAGAAAGTGCCATATATTAAGCCATCCATGGGAGAATATTTATTGAATAGTCCAATTCTTTCCATTCCAATGGGTGGTGCTGATGTTGTACTAGGAGTCCATTGGCTACAATCCTTGGGTACAACAACTTTTAATTTTTAAGAACTTCTCGTGAAATTTTCTTCAGAAGGAAAGGAAGTTGAATTAAGGGGTATCGCAGGGAAATTGGGAAATATAATAAGCTCTAACAGAATGACAAAGCTTCTAAAGAAAGAACAACAAGACATAATTTCACAATTATGTTCGCTAGAGGTTCCCACATCGAAATCATCTATTTCTCCAGATCTCCAAAAAGTCTTGGATAATCTTTCCAAGGTATTTGAGACTTCTAAAGGCCTCCCAACTATTCGTGATCAAGATCATGCTATTCATTTGATTCCAGGAAGTGTTCCTCCAAACATTAGGCCTTATAGATATCCCTATGCCCAAAAGATTGAAATTGAACGTATGGTTGCAGAAATGCTAGAGGATGGTATAATTCAGCCTAGTCAAAGTTGTTGCTCTGCTCCAGTAGTATTGGTTCACAAGAAGGATGGATCATGGCACATGTGTCCGGATTATAGGGAGCTTAACAAGCTCACTATTAAAGATAAATTTCCCATTCCTGTCATTGATGAACTATTGGATGAATTGTATGTTGGCATTATGAGACAAGTGTTGTCCTTGATGGCAAATCACTCAGATGATAAATTATAGTGCAACAAAGTTATTTTCAAGTTCACGGAATTTTATGCAGAGAAAAGTTTACTTCATGTAGAGAAAAGTTCACGGAATTTTATGCAAAGAAAAGTTTATTTCATGTAGAGAAAAGTTCACGGAATTTTATGCAGAGAAAAGTTTATTTCATGTGGAGAAAAGTTCACGCACTTTCATGGTTGGTTCATGGTATTAGTCCCACAGCTTTTGATCCTATGGTTTTGGCCCGTGGTATTGGTCCATGATTTGAGGAAGATCTTGCCTATATAAAACAAAGGAGATCATTTGGCTTGGGTATGCTTTTGGGTTGAATATCTTAAGATCTGAAATATTGGGTTATTGTTTCAAAATCTCGATCTATATGAAAGTGAATTGGAAAGCGAATCTGTGAAGGGTGATCTCTCGAGCGCTGCAGCTGCGGAAGTACGGAGGCGCCACAAAAGGCGCAGTGCGAAGACGCCACAGAAGGCGTAGTGTGGAAACGCCACAGAGGTGCCACAGAAGGCGCAGTGCGGAGTGCCACAAAAGGCGCAGTGCGAAGGCGCCACAGAAGGCACAGTGCGGAGATGCCACAGAGGCACCATAGAAGGCGCAGTGTGGAGATGCCACAGAGGCGCCACAGAAGGCATAGTACGGAGACGCCATAGAGGCGCCACAGAAGGCGCAGTGGGGAGGCGCCATAGAAGGGACAGTGCGAAGGCACCACAGAAGGCACAGTGCGGAGACGCCACAGAGGCGCCACAGAAGGCGCAGTGCGGAGACGCCACAGAGGCGCCACAAAAGGCGCAGTGCAGAGGCACCACAGGAGATGCCACAGAGGCGCCACCGAAGGCGCAGTGTGGAGGCGCCACAGAAGGCACAACTGCAGAGGTGCGCGGCACCACAGAAAGTGAAGTGCGTAGCGACGCAGGCCAAAGAAAAGGAAATTGCGTATCTGTCTTAAGATCTTTTGTTGATTGATTTTTTTGTTGATAAGGTGTTCTAGGTTTAGTTTACTGTTATTGTGGATCTGGTTATCTGGGTGACTTACTGGTACTTGATGATCATTTGATGTTTATGGATCCAGTTTGAAAATTTATGAAAAGTGGTCCTTGAAAGAAAGGAAGTAGGGGGTTGTAGCTCCCTTCCAGGAGAGACTGGAAAACGAGAGAGAGTTGTAGCTCTCTGCAGGTTGCAGCCTGCGTACTGGTAAAGGACTGCACCAGTACAAGACCATTGTAAAAGGAGTTTCTAATTTGAAAGAAGATAGAGACATATAGCAGCAGGTGGTTTTCACCCACATTGGGTTTCCACCTTATATTTGGTGTTCTTTGATGTGACTGTCTGTTTTTCTTGCTCATTATTTTATGG